>BLKR01002980.1:0-152500 GCA_011170035.1 Teleogryllus occipitalis | reverse complement strand
ACGTAAGCAACGAGCAGCCATTCAGTTAAAATGCGTTTTTATTATATTAAATTTATTGTTCAATTGATGGTTACATGGTTCAGTATTAATACTCTTTCACATGTTTTTAGACTGGATTAGAGCTAACTTAATCTAAAACTAAATCGAATCTATCAACTACTCGCGTGTAGGATGCTCATTGAGCACCTACGCTCAGTTTACATGGGAAAAAATTTGCAAGAAGGCATGTACCGGATGTCTATTACGGATTCGAGTCGGAAAATCGTTGTGAGTGTCTAGGTTGTAATGGGCCATTTGATTTATGGAGGATATATTTGAACAGAAGTTGTTCGAGAGATGAGCAATGTGGTGCTTGTTGGATGGTAGATGTAGTTATCTATGAAGTTTATCATTAGAAATGAACCATGGGGCGTGAGTGGCTAATCTTAACAATTTGTTTCGGATTATTTGCATTTGATATATGTTTGTCTGTGAAGCGTTCGTCCAAATGGGACAGGCGTACAGCATTAGAGGTCTGATTATTGTCTAGTACAGGGTTACGGCATTGTTTAAGGAGAGACTGCTTTTGTGATTTAGTAGTGATTTTAGCTGTGTTAATTTAATTTTGGCTTGTTGAATTGTCATTGTTATGTGAGATTTTCAGGTTAATCTTGTAAGAAAGTTTAAAGCTAAGTATTTAACTGTTTGGTTGTATGAGGTCCAGGGGAATACGTTGTTATTAATTTGGAATGGGGTGGGGGTGGCGAATGTTCTGAGAGGGAATATTTTGGCTGTTGATTTTGATGGGTTGAGCTTGATTGTCCATTTTAAAGACCAATCTTTTATGTTTTTCGGATCTGAAACTGCACCTGTGCAGTTGAATTTTATTGCAATATAATGATTGATTGGACATGAATATGGCAGTATCGTCAGCAAATTATACGATATGTGTGTAGGGAGAGGAGTTAAAATGAGTGTTTGTGGGCCACCAAAAATTAACCGTCGTGCTGCAAGGGGTCCCCGGGCCCAAAGTTGAAGACCACAAGTAGTGCAAAGTACTGTAAAGAAAAATAAAGGATTTCCCCTACAATGACCTTACAAAAAATTATCGTTAAAATATATTGAATTGATGTTTCGCTTTCATGCGTCTTATATATCGTACATTTTCACCATTGCACAATTAAATGAAAACGACATACTATCGCATATCTCGATTTTTTGGTGCAATAACAAGTTAGTAACATTGCAGGATATGAAACTTGCTATGACGGAAATGTCTAGGCATGGACCTGAATGGTTTATCCGATTCCAATCGCATATCGAAACAAATAACTGTATCACAATCAAGGTGCTAATAAAAGCTGTTTCGAAACCTGTGGAATTTTTAAATCAATGTAAACATATCTTGCTCTCTAATTAACGTGTATGCATTGAACGTGATATTCTCAGTCTTTAATACACACATTTCTAATTTATGTGTTTTCTTCATAAAAACAACAATTAAAAAAACATAATAATTCCTTCATGTGATTATTGAGAATGTTCGCTTAGTTCATTCAAATTTATTCGTTGTATTGAATGTCTCCATCGATGTGTGATGACTCTCTCTCATTATGTTTCTCAACTTTTTTATTCCGATTTTTCATTGTTTTTGGTGACCGATATATACAATCGCTAAAAATCGCGATTCACAAGTTTTCAACGCTGCGCCTTCTGTAGTCATTTCATTCATTAATGAATTCATTAATTTATTAGGGTCATCACGGAGTGTCTTGTTTCTATGAGTAATATATTTTTGCGTAATATTCTATATTCTAAATAATCACAAACACAATAAACAAAAAATACAGATTTAACAATTTTTTAAATAACATTAAGGGGAAATGTACATCACGAATAAGCGAAATAACAAAATAATTCAGCATCAGTTTTCACTTGTCAACTGTGACATTTAGATAAACACACGAGTTAGTGGCGTAATTTTCTCATTAAAGGACTAATTTTACATTGTGTACACAATCTCTGTGGAATGTGCAATTTAGTGTAATAACTAGACTACTGAAATGTTTAGATAGAATCCCAGAAAGCAACAATTTAAACGTGTTTCATTTTAGAGCACACGCGGCGTATTCTGGCTTATGTTGAAGTTAGAACTGAGAAGGTTCAGAACAAAAGCTCACAAGTCTACCATTGTTAAATTTTGTATTGCTCTAATTTTCTTCTTTTGTGTTGTTTAATCAGAAAGGTTATTTACATCGACCCTAAGTCAATATCACCATATGTCAGATTACAAGAGCAAACAAAACAAACCATTTTTTCAACAAGCTTTAATTTTACAGAGGTTTCCTTACTTCCTTAAAAAAAGAAAAATGTGTACATGTGACCTTTTGTTCTGAAGCTCTAAAAACAAGGGCACTAACAAATAACTTAAATAAAATTGGTGGATACCGCAGAAATCTTCTGGAAAGACATAATGGAGAGGCAAATAGAAGTAATCTTACACAAAAAAATATTGTATATTTACAAAATCAGATTGAAATTTTACAGTCTATTACAGTCTGTTCGTGTTTATTAAGCATGTTTGGAGCATACTTTTCTTGTTTGGGCTCCCCAAGTTAAGTGGTAAACATGAACACATATACCACGTAACTTAGGGAGCACTGACGATGAAAATAACCTCGAAACACGTTTGCTTCTTGAATGTGTACAGTCGTAGAACACTGAAATATTTCAAAGTGATTTTGTAAATAATATAACCTGTCCAAAATACTTAGAAGGTGAAGCATTGGTCGCCTGGAAGACTTTGTTCGTGGATTATTTCTGATGGCAGCACAGCGACGCTCTTCACACTTCCAATTCTGTCCCCACCCTGTCCCCACCCTCTCTCCACCCTCTCTCCACCCTGTCTCTACCCCTTTCTCCACCCCTTTCTCCACCCCTTTCTCCGCCCCTTTCTCCACCCCTTTCTCCACCCCTTTCTCCACCCCTTTCTCCACCCTGTCCCACCCCCACCTGTCTGTCCCCACCCTGTCTCCACCCTGTCTCCACCTGTCTCCACCCTGTCTCCACCCTGTCTCCACCCTGTCTCCACCCTGTCTCCACCCTGTCTCCACCCTGTCTCCACCCTGTCTCCACCTGTCTCCACCCTGTCTCCCACCTGTCTCCACCCTGTCTCCACCCTGTCTCCACCCTGTCTCCACCCTGTCTCCACCCTGTCTCCACCCTGTCTCCACCCTGTCTCCACCCTGTCTCCACCCTGACCCCACCCTGTCCCCACCCTATGCCCCCCGCCCACCTACCCAACCATCCCCACCCCAAACCCTCCTCGCCCGCACACCCTTTGCGTGCGGGAGAAACCCTCCCCTTTAAGTTTTCCCTGATAATTAATGGTAGCTTTGAACTCTGAAGGATTCGTTGCACCAGATTTTCTGACTGAAAGCTTTTCCTCTTTTCACCGCACGACGCCGCCCCCACTCCGAAGCCATCGCCACCCCTTCGGCACACTTCGTCACCATCACTTGCCCTTCCCCGCTACGCACCCTTCTAAGACGCCCTCCCTACGATATCGCCGCGTTTCGCCTCTTTTATTCCCCAATCGCCCGGTAGGTCTTTGTCTTCTGATTTGGTCCATATTGCCCCATTACTCGCTGTTTGCCTACGCCACCCTCCATTTTCCTTTCACTTTTTCCCCTCTTTCACATTCGTTCTTATATACCGGCTTCCTTTTTCTTACCTTGTCAGCCCTTCGAGGCTTACTCGTTATCTTAAATATCTCGCTGTAATCAACCTTCCTCCCACAACTACATTTTACCTAATTCATCCGCAATCCCTTCGGTACATTTCATCACGTGCGATAGCGTTCCTCAGTTTTCCATCCTCTTCCTCTCGTTTACTGTTACCTGGAGCGGTGGTTCAGTGCATCAACTGATGTCACCGCAGTGACTCTGACCGGGAGGTTCTAGGTTCGAGTCCCGGCGGCGGCAGGATTTTCGACACTAGCTTTTCAGCTAGGTCGAATTCAGTAACAAACACTACATTACCACACATGCGGAAGACCGGTCGGGAGCTTAGAATTTGTCCCAGCTGGGGCGGTGCCCCGTGGAGTTGGTGGGAGATACCTGGTTGGGGAAACCCCGCTAGTCGACGGAAGGTCGGCCCCGGATCTTGCCATCCAGTGGGGGAAGATCACCGCCACCTCCTGATGAAAAACATGCACTACACTAAAGGGACTAATGACATCAGTAGTTGATGTCCGAAATCACTAATCAATCAATCGTTTAGTTTCTATGTTTACTCATGTTGGTACATATGCGGCCAAAATTAATTCAAATTGGAATTCTATCATTTATAGAATTCTTTGGCACTAATTAATAGCAAAGGGTATACATTTCAAAAATTCCACATTGTATTACGGGCGGGTTTCCAGAGAGAAAGGCAAAATATTCAAAACTCTTTGGAATGACTGAACTGCTTTGAAATTTTGACATGCTTTCTAAGAGGGGCGGCAGAGCGCGCCACAGGACTGATACCAAGAAACGAGTGGTGCGATAGCATTTCATATTGTCGCAATTTGAGGAATCCTGGCCTCCTACATGGGACGCGACGCGGTCGCATTGTTTGAAGATCGAGAAGCCGATTGGTTGCGCGCCGCGCACATGTAAAGGGCCAAGAAATTCAAAGCTCTCTCGTGGCTCATAGCGAAGTCGCTACCCTTTCACCACTGAGGTCCGGGTTCGATTCTCGTCGAATCTCATGTGAAATTTGTTCCAACAAAACGAGTTTGGCTGCTTCACAAGGGCTAGTCCAACCCCTGCGAAGTGTCCTAAACCCCTCCCCTATCCTTAATCCTTCTCAATTCTTGCCGTTGGGTAGTGACGCAGGGGCGCGTAGCGGGAGGCGCGTACGCAATGCTACCTGGCGGTCCTCTTGACAACTGACTGCGACGTGGCGTGATATGACTTATAGGTAATGGAGGATTACTTCCCAGCGCAAAGCGCTGTAATGCCCCGTAAGGGGCTTGGAGACTCGTTGCATCAAGTTGTAGACCCAACAAAGTTTTTTAAAAAAAGTTAAAATTTTACGTCAGTAGCAGTCCACAGCAGTGCAGACTCCATGAACAGAGTTTTGGCGCGGAGCCTCTACCTAACATTTTATCACGCAAAAATTACGAGAGAAAACTATTTTCTTTTCGCCCAGACAAGGTTATACTGACTTCTTCAATACTCAATCATTCTTACGCTGTAATAAACTAATAGTTCTGAAATAATTGGCTTCCAGAATTTTCCCTTGTGTGAAGGGAGTAAAAAGGCAGAAGAACTAGAGTTTTCAACAGGAAAACATCTTCAGATGCTTTCCAAGAAATCTCAAACTATTTTGCATCCTCGACAACTCATTATATAGAAGGATTTTCCTAAGAATGAGCCAAAGCGACAGCTAGTGCTGGCAACATAACTGAAGATTCTGTGGTCGTTGTGCCCTTGAGCTCATTAGACTCCTTTCCTAAATTCGTTTCTTTTGCAGTTGGCTAATTTGAAAATGGATTCGATGCTTGTTTTTGTGGTGTCCTTGTCCGACAAAAATATAGTACGCCATGAGAAACAATTGAAATAAGGAAGTGCAGTGTTATGTGCTCTTCTGTAAAAAATATTCTACAAACATTAAATTGAATTTACATTGAATTTAATTTATTTTAAAACCGAGACTTGAATGTGACATGCGTACTAATGCACGTGTTTCCAGCTATTGTGCTGTTGTGTGTCGAGCTGTGATTGAGAGTTTTCTATTTACATTCGTGTCAGTTTTCTTTTACTGATTGTGAGAGCATGTTAAGAGATTTTCCACATACGAGATTTAATTTATATTTCTTCCCGGACTCGCGTACGTGCATATACCTCAGCGAATCTCTTTGACTTCTGCATAGGGTGTTTTCACAGGAGCCATAAACACTTTACAAAGAGCCGTGGCTGAACAGCTGTCGCGGCGGAGGGATACTTCTCTGAATTACATGTGATGTTCAGTTGTTCACTTTGGCTCATTCTTAGGAATATTCCTCTTTACCATCTCTCTGTGGCGTCTCCTTGAGAGATGAGTTCTTCTGCAAATTCTTGCTTCAGCAAAGTCTTCATCCTTGGATGGGGGCTCGCGCGCATTCTCCCATCCCTCAGGCTGCACCCAGCCGTTCATCCTCTTCCATTCCCCTCACGCTCCTACACCCTCTGCGTTCCTCAGATATCGACACCGTTGCGCCGCCCTCGCTGTCGCCGGCGCCCCTACTTCCGCCCCCGGCCGCGCCACGGCGCTCTCTCCCGGCTCAGCGCCGCCGCCGGCGCCCTTACCATTCCGTCACTCCCACGACCATTCGTTACACAAATGCTCGCGCGTTGGGCTACGTCCAACGCACTCATTATGAAGTTTATTTTCTTTATTAATATTATAAATTCGCTTTTCTATTTTATCTGGGCTTATATTATAATTGAATACGCTATGTAAAGAAACAAACAATTACAAACCGTATTTGAAGCTTTTATTATATTTTCGTCACTGGCACGGCCATTCGTAACACGACTACTCGCGCGTTATGAAGTTTATTTCCTTTATTATTATCATTAATACATTTTTCTTATTTATCTGGGCTTATTTTTCAATTGAATACACCATGGAAAGAAACATAAATAATTACTTACAAACCATATTGAAGCTTTTATTATATTTCAGTCACTCGCACGGCCATTCGTAACACGAGTACTCGCGCTTTGGACTCCGTCGAACTCACTCATTATGAAGTTTTCTTTTAAATAAAATCATGAATACACTTTTCTTATTTATCTGTCCAATTGAATACACTATGGAAAGAAACAGTAAATAATTGCATACCATTTTTTGAAACTTTTATTATATTTCCGTCACTCGCCACTCGTAACGCAACTCTTAGCCACACCCACTCGTAGTACAAGTACTCGCGCATTGTACTACGTCCAACACCTGCATTATTTAGTTTTCTACGTCTTTCTAATATATACATTTTCGCACAGTAACGAGAGAAACGCATAAACACATTTCAAATATTAAACTCTCTCGTATTACAGATAAAAATCAGTTTGATCAAGGATTCAAGAACATCGTTTCATACGCAAGTACTCGCGTGTTGGATTCTGTCAAACAATGATAATACTTCAGGGTTCGGTGACACAGTACATAATAGAGATAAAAATTTTATAGACACCTTTCTCAGACACCATTAGAGGAATAGAAGAACTGTTTTTATTCGTGGAATGCTAAAATTCCTTTTTGAAATAGAAAAGACTCTTCTGTTTGACTATCCAACGGCACGAATGACGGAGTGTTAACTGTGACTCAATTTTTGCCTCGACCGGAAATCGTATCAGAGGCCACAGCAGGGAAAACTAATATGCTGCTCATGAACCATCCCAGAGGCAAGATGAAATAACAGACACTTAATGCAATTATTTGAAAATTAAGATGCAAAGCTAGACGTCACTTGAATCTTATGGCGTTCGAACTGCGCATAGAATATTTTCACGTACAGTTCATAAGTGGGAACGGTGATAATTCCTATTTCAGTAAGAGTAAGCAAAATTTTTGACCATTGGTCGTAAATACGATTAGGCAAATAGTCGACCCAACCGACCTTTTCTAATAATAACAATTGAAACAAGATCAAACAAATCGTTTCTGCTGCATAACTGTTTCTATACAATTAGAGACTATACTGAGCATCACAAGGAAAGTAACATTAATTTTAACTGATATTTAACGTATTTATTTTCCATTTGGACTGTATAATTCTAAACAATATGTAACAAGTATTGTATCGCAGCTTCTGAGTCAATGACCCCCATCTCGATCAGGTTTTTCGTCCAGTTTCCCTGATCCATTGAGAAAATGCTGAGATGGCCCCGTGTTTTCTTCTGGACATTAATGTAACCTCGTTGTCTGTGCACGACTTTTAGAATTCAGTGGGAAATATAGTTATTCAAATTATCGTTCCATGTTCTTGCGGCAGGAAGTATTATTCCTTGACGAAGGACATCATGGATAAGAGCCCAAAATGCATTGCTGATTTATTGTTGAAAATAGATTTTATTACATCGGAGCGGGTTTTTTTTTAATTAACTCAAAATTTAAGTGTAGGGATCACAGAATTTTGAAAACGTGCACATAATTCACTTCCTTCCATAGCACGTCATACACAGTTTTAACTGTTTTTTGACGTAAAAAAATAAATATTACTATTATTACTATTATTTCTATTATTTCTATTATTTCTATTATTTCTATTATATCTATTATTTCTATTATATCTATTATATCTATTATATCTATTATATCTATTATATCTATTATATCTATTATATCTATTATATCTATTATTTCTATTATTTCTATTATTTCTATTATTTCTATTATTTCTATTATTACTATTATTACTATTATTACTGTTAATATTTTGTAAAGGTTGTCTTTTATATATGATTTATAAACAAAAACAGCTTCAATTTTTTTAATATGGTTTCTATAATTTCTTAATATGGTTCTACCGTATGTACCATGTATTAAGAATAGGATAATTAACATCTTTAAGAATAAGTACAATGTTAACATTATAGACAGGGTAGTGAATCAAAAACATGTTATAACTAAATTAAAAGATCATATTAATAAGCTTGACCAACAGAATGTTGTTTATAAGATTCCTTGCCAATCGTGTAACAAATGCTATGTAGGACAAACCTGCAGAAAATTAAAAACACGACTTAGTGAACACAAAAACAATATAAAAAAATGTAGTCATTATTATAATTCGGTTTCTAATCATGTCATTTGTACTCAACATCGGTTTGATTATGATAATACTGAGGTTTTATGTATAGAACAGAATAAGAATATAAGGTTGATTTTAGAAACTTTACATATAAAAAACAATAACACTGTAAATTCCATGATAGAGTCAAATAAGTTCACAAGATGTGATGATAGTATTGTACAATCTCTGAGTGAAACATAGAGTGCATGTTCTTTGGAAGTAGACCATATTATGTGAGGTTAATGGTTTCCAAGTTACTAGTTTTCCGTCCACTTTGCTGGTGTGATGGGGAAAACTAGTTTTTATGTATGTGTATTTGGACGTTTTATTATGTTGACAAAGGCATATTTTAGCCCAAAGTGGTGTTTTTTTTACTTATATATACTTTTCAATCATTGATATGTAATTACCATGGTTTGGTAAGTTTCAATTTCATTATAATGATGAATTATGTAGTTTGTCCTTTTCCTGTGAAGTTTAGTAAATTTGATATTAATGTTATGAGGTTATTTTATAAATGTAATTATAAATTTAAGCAATGATTGTGACATATTGTATTTTGTCTGTATGTTATATTAGCCTGAAGAAGAAATCAAAGGATGATTTCGAAACGTCGCGCATTTTAAGTCCATTAATAAAACAAATGTGATATGTTGTCTATAAAAATTGAAGCTTTTTTGTTTATAAATACTATTATTACTATAATTACTATTATTACTATTATTACTATTATTACTATTATTACTATTATTACTATTATTACTATTATTACTATTATTACTATTATTACTATTATTACTATTATTACTATTATTACTATTATTACTATTATTACTATTATTTCTATTATTTCTATTATTACTATTATTACTATAATTACTATAATTACTATAATTACTATTATTACTATTATTACTATTATTACTATTATTACTATTATTACTATTATTACTATTATTGCTATTATTGCTTTTATTGCTATTATTACTATTATTACTATTATTACTATTATTACTATTATTACTATTATTACTATTATTGCTATTATTGCTTTTATTGCTATTATTGCTTTTATTGCTTTTATTGCTATTAATGCTATTATTACTATTATTGCTATTAATACTATTATTAGTATTATTACTATTATTACCATTATACTAATTGATCTGTAACCTACAATAGCACATCATTCACGGTTTTAACTGTTTTTTGACGTTAAATGAATAAAAATAAACAAAAATAATTAACACGAGGGATATCAATCGCAAAGGATCAAGAATTTCTTTCAACGTCCTGGCCGGATCTAAAAACCAATTATCAGTTCCTCATCAGGAAACCGAGACGCGTCCAATGGCATCCCGTATGTCTCGATTGGCGCACGGGAACTGGTCTAGACCTGAGTGATGGAAACCACACATCGGCACATCTGCACACTCGATTGATTGATTGATTGATTTTTTCGTGTTTCCGGGCGCGTCAACTGCTTTGGTCATTAGTCCCGTTAGTGTAGTACATGTTTCTTCTCGGGAGATGGTGATTTGCTCTCGCTGGATGGCGAGATCCGGCGTCGACCTACCGACGGCTACTGGGGTTTCCCCCTAACCAGGACTCTCCCACCAGCGGGGCACCGCCCCAGCCGGGACAAACTCTAAGCTACCGACCGGTCTTCCGGAATATGTGGTAGTGTAGTGCATGTTAGTGTGTGTGTGTAAGGGGAGAGGATAGGACAAGGAAGAGGAAGGAAACATTGCGCGCGGTCCGTAGCCCATTTGGTAGAATACTGCTCCGGCATTCGCCTAGTGTTGATCGGAGAAACCACGGAAAACTATTAATTAGAGCAGCCGTCCGCAAGAATTCTCGTCCAGACAGCGACTGAATTCGACCTAGCTGAAAAGCCAGTGTCGAAAATCCTGTCGCCGTGGGGAGTGTAACCTAGGACCTCCCGGTCAGAGGCGCTGCAGTGGCATCAGTTGATGCACTGAGCTACCGCTCCCGGTTGCACACTCGAGGAGTTATTCAAGTACTATATAGGAATTTCACTACTAGTTGACAAGCCCGAAAATAACACAAACCCTCCCAGCCCACCCTGAATGCAGTGTGTGGTCACAAGAAGAAATATTTTACAATGTGGCAAGAACTCAAAGGCATGCGCAATAATTTCTAATCGAGGATACATCGTTACTCAGTTTCGTTATTTTTTCGCATTAATGTTCGTAGAGTAGAATAATGTACGAATTTGCATGGAATTCGGGTCGCCAATATCTAGAGATTGCAACTTATAAATGCAAAACAATTTACTTTGCAAATAATAACCCAACACGTTCGTTCTGCAACGAGACCATTTATATGCTTGTGTTTTATACACTCGTGATAAATCAAGTTCACGACACACTGCAATTAAGAACAAACCAGGCTTTAAATGCCTTCTTCTGTAAAACATAATAGATATAATTTCCACAATCAAAAAGATAGTGTACAATGTTTATAACTAGAAATAATTGTGATATATTGTATTTTGTTTCAATGTTAATAAATAAACTGAAAATAATTTTCAGTACTGATATTACACCTGTGTTTCAACTCAAACATTTCAATAAAAGAAGAGGTTCCCATACTTAAATACTGAATTATGAATAAGAAAGACGTTTTTTTTTCGAAAGTTGATATATTGTGAGAAATTATCTGAGATATTTCTAATGTTCTTCAACGCAGTATTTGAAAAGCAGCAAAAGATTTTTATGGTACACAATTATGCGAATCGAATAAAAATCTTGGAGAAGTCATAATTTTTATTTTATTGTATTTATTTTGCAAATTATGGTAGGTATTACATATTTAAAGATCTACAAATGCTTAAAAATCTTATTATTTTTTTAAAAAATTATTTTTTCTACTTGTTCGACATACAAATGTCTTTTAAGAATGTGCACAATTTCAATATTTTCACAGTTCAGTAAACTATAAAAATAACATTGATATTTAATACCTAAGGTTACCCAGGAAGGGTCCTACATAATAACGTATTTACAATCAATTCAATATTTTTGTGTCAGTTTGAATTTCATACTGCTAATTAAGGAGTATGAAAGAGATCTTTTGAATATCGAGTCTAAATGCGGGAAAAAGATTACATAATTTTGCTAATTTAAATTTATTAGTTGCTGGACAAGATGGATCTTATTAAATGACCCAAATTTTGCCAACAATAAGTTGATCCACAGACACAGTTTTTAAATGTTTCATTATTATTAAAGACCGATGGTAGGCCCTATTGTACATACTATGTAAGTGTTCATTCACATTATTTTTAAAGAAAAAACTAACCACGATGTAAAAGAAAAAAATGTTGCTCTGAACAATTCCGTCTAGTAGTTCTCTTCACCATAATGAAAATAACGATTCCTTCATAGACCATTTAAATCCTACAAAAAGATCAAAGAAATCCACTCGACAACGAAGTTTTTAATAGAAAAATTCTTTCAGTGCGATCCACGAACAATCTTCCATAAATTACGAATTTCATTAAATTGAGAATAAGAACACATGAGTAAGCACTAATTAGTTTCTTCAACTATTGAAAAATGTGAAATAAAGTTCAATTTCGAAGAATTGTTGTACGAATAAATGAGCAAACTAAAACTTGCAAGGCATGCCGCAGTTTTCGGCAAGACTCTTCTCAACGTTACGGCTGCATACCCATTACCGCACATTACTGTGTCAACCAATGAATACTGAGTTTGTGTGTGACATAAGATTGCCACTGAATGCATGGACAAGGTCGTTACATATAAATTAAATAGCGTTTCCAAGCCAGTACAAAATTTGATGAGAGGCAATACTATAAAATTTAAAGCACCCTCGCCGGAGTGTCACGTTTTATTAGCTATCTGAAACCTTACATTCAGTAGATTACACCGCGGCAACTGCGTCTCCAAAAGCAGATGGCCTGTATATCATATATTTTAACGGAACATTAAGCATCTAATACAAATAGGATGGGTAATCTAAACGCGAATCACAATTTTTTTATAGCGGCCCGTCCAAAATGATCTTTCGCCCATAACGGCAAGCGTAATTTAGACAGGCGTAAAGTACCGGAGACGTGCTCCTGTCCAAGAAGGCAGGCCGAGATAAGCCGGGCCGTATGTGGCTGAGGGGGCGGGGCTCAGGCATGGTGATGGGCGGAGGGGTCGCGGTTATTACTGCAGATGAGGGCCGCCCCGGGGGCCGAGCCGGGCGTCTCCACGGAGTAAACTCCTTTACGACTGCGGAGCGCGCGACGCGCCCTTCACCGCCAGCGCGACCGTCCCCGCTGTCGTCTTCACCTTCGCCTACTCCTCCACTACACCTTCCGCCACCGTCTGCCCCTCCCCTATCGCCACGCCTCCGCCTTCGCCACGGGTTCTATTTCCACCTCCAGGTCCGTCTCCACCTCCGATTCCCTTCCCCCTCTCACTCCCCCTCCCCGCCACATTCGCTCCACCTCCCTTTCCACTTACCCCTCCCTCTCTCCATCCCTTCCCCCCTTCACCTCCACCTCCCCTCCACTTCCCCCCTCCCTCACCCCATCCCCTCCACCTCCCCTCCACTTCACCCTCCCTATCCCGGTCTCCTCCATCTCCTCCTCCCTCCCCTTCCCTTTCCCCTCCACTCCGCCTCAACTCCACCTCCCTTCGAACTTCCCCTCCCCTTCCCTCCCCTTCCCTTCCCTCCCCTTCCCTCCCCTTCCCCTCCCCTTCCCCTCCTCTCCTCCTCCTCCTCCTCCCCTTGTCCCTCCACATCTACCACATCTATTTCCACCTTCACCTTCACGTCCGCCTTCACATTCTCTCTCCCTCCCCCTCCACCTCACCCCCCGCCACCGCCCCGCCTCCGCCTATCTTTTCCCCACCACCTCCGCTTCCACCTTCCTTACCATTTCCACCCCCACCTCTACATCCACTTCCATCACCACCACCAAATCCGCTTAGACCTCTGCCTCCCTCCCCCCGCTTCCACTCCCGCCTCCTCCTCCGCCACCTCCTCCGCTACTGCCACCGCCAACGCCCCCACCTCCGCCCCCACCTCCGCCCCCACCACCTCCTACGCCGCTGTGTGCGGCACCATGACCTCCGCCGCAGGAAGGTTACCTGAGGTTGAGCGCGGGTCGCCGGTGGGGTTGCGGGGACGGCCAGGCTGGGAGGAGGGAGAGGGGAGGAGAGAAGAGGGGGAAAGCGACCGGCGCCTTCAAGAGAAGCCACTCGCGATGAGATGCCTCCTGGATAATTCGGGAGTTTTCCCTTGAGGAAAGTAGGGAAAATAGTTCTGAGATACACGGAATTTGGTATAATATTCTCTATCAAAATTAATAACATAATACTCTACATAACTCATTCAACAAATAAATCGGCAAGAACATATTAATAGACTCGAAACGTTCAGTGTGACCGTAAATGAACACCAACGAAGACAATTAAAGGGCACAAGCGGTGTCAAAGATAACTATTAGAAAAAATTATGTAAGTACATAGATTGAATGAAAATATTTAAAAATTATAAAATTTATCTGAGAGAATGGAAGAGAAAGAAGACAGAACAAAAAACTTAAAAAGGAAAAGAAAAAGTAATCCGAGTGAGAAAAGAAAAAGCGGAGAGATAAGAATGAGGATGAGTTTCAAAAATTAGAAAAATAAATAAGATGTGCCCTAGGAAAAAAACAAGATGTTACTTAGTAACGACAGGAAATGTTTTAGAATTTATGCCACAAAAAGTTGTAAGAAAATTTGAAGTTTAGTTTTTAATTTGAAATAATTGTTATAGGAAAATTTGAAGCTTAAAGACAATCAATTATCATCATATCACATCGTATTTACATTAATAGTACGCATTTTGAAATATTTCACGTGAAGTTAGAAGGGAGAGGGGTCGAGCCAAATATTACATCTCTCCAATGGGGGAGGGGGAGTCGAAAAATTCCCAAAATCGCCGTACGTAATTTATGGACGGCCCCTAAGACTGCAGAAGGAACGATACTTGAGTTGTTTGCTTCTTACTCGAACCCCTTAAGTAATGTTTTGAGGGATGTGATCAATCCACTAATAAGACTGACGGAGCGCTGCATTGTTTGCCGTTTATTGATTGATTGATTTTTTCGTGTTTCCGGGCGCGTCAACTGCTTTGGTCATTAGTCCCGTTAGTGTAGTGCATGTTTTTTTCGGGAGATGTCGGTGATCTTCCCCCGCTGGATGGCAAGATCCGGCGCCGACCTACCGTCGGCTAGCGGGGTTCCCCCCTAACCAGGACTCTCCCACCAGCGGGACACCGCCCCAGCCGGGACAAGTCCTATGCTCCCGACCGGTCTCCCGGAATCTGTGGTAGTGTAGTGCATGTTAGTGTAAGTGTGTGTGTGTAAGGGGAGAGGATAGAACAAGGAAAAGGAAGGACAGATCGCGCGCGGTCCGTAGCCCGTTTGGGTGGTTACTGCTCCGGCATTCGCCTGGTGTTGATCGGCGAAACCACGGAAAACTACCGATCAGAGCAGCCGGCCGCTAGAATTCTCCTCCCCGCAGGGAATGAATTCGACCTAACTGAAAAGCTAGTGTCCAAAATCCTGCCGCCGTCAGGACTCGAACCTAGGGCCTCCCGGTCAGAGGCGCTGCAGTGACATCAGTTGATGCACTGAGCTACCACTCCCGGTGTTTGCCGTTTAGGTGCTGCAGAAAAACAGCTTTCCAGAACCATTAAAGTTCAGAAGCTCACTGGTACAAAATATATTTTTCTTCAACGTTTGAAATGCGCATAATTTGTAGTTTATCTAAACCCATACACAGTTAGTATCCACGATTCGTGAGAATGACGAACCTACCAAAATAGTAGATTCATTAATATACGTAATTATAATTAGCTCATAGTAAGTTTCGAGAAAATACTTCCGTCTAAAAATCACATCTTTCCACTCATTCCTTCATTTATTGCGTTTTACGGTTTGAATATTTCGTTGAATATCCTACAGCTGGATTCAAAATAGGATTATTCTCTTGCCTAATATAAAGCAATATTCTGCCCTTTCCTCAGTAATCCTTTATATTGTAATCGTGGAAACAAAGCTCACGTAATACCTAGGCCTAAATCATGAATAAGTCTCGGAATTAACAATAACCCCGCTCGTATTTCGAAATCTTTCTACACTGGCGCTCTCCTCAAACTCCTGAGAAAAGGATTGAGAAGGATCTGTAAGACCCTGGTCCTAAACATTCATCTATTTTTAGTGATATAAGAAGATAAGAAATGTCTTCACTTAGAATCAAGAGAAAGTAATAATTTTAAAATCCAGCATAAATATTGTCAACTCATACAATCCACATATATTTTTCAAATATAAAATGACTTTAATTCAATGGGAATAGCAAATCAAGAATCAATGATTTCTAGCAATTCATGAACCAATCGCGAATACACGTCTGTTGGAATACTGTACTTCGTCGCTCTAGTAATAAAACGGGACTTCAAAATGTATCGTATAGTCATGAAAAAAATGTAAAATAAGTCATGTAAATGGAAACCGAACACAAAACGTCCTTCACCGTCAACACTCTTACATCTCCAATAGGGTATATGTATATCATTAACAGAACAAGGCAGTTTCATCTAATGATGTTCGCAATTTTAAACTCTTGATACCATGTGCTGGACAACGCAAAATGTTGATATTGATCCCAAAATTACGTAATATTAATATCATTTATAACTGATTAATGAAATTCATAATGGAAATTAACTTAACCCTTCGAATGTAAATAAGCATTTCACGTTGTTAATAAAAAGTAAACTTTTTAGAATACTAATGCTCATTATATAACATGAAGAGTTAGTTAAATTACTAATACACACCATATTACATGAATTAAATATTATTACAGTAAACCCTTGAATATTTTATCATTTATTGGATTATCTTTGACGGTAGAAAGATGAAGAAAATTTTGTACGTCATGAACAGAATAAAAATCATAAAGTAGATATTTTTTAAATGTTTTATACTGCTTATCATTCCCTTCTCAAGTGTACATGTGCATCAGAAAAACGTCTGTTAGACGCAGGCAGGGCATTAATACATTTCGCATTGCAGGCGCGCGTTGCGAGTAGTCGTGGCAACCGACACGAGAGCGCGGGCGCGTCGTGGTAAGCCGCTTACGCCCGTCTGTGCCCCTCGGTTTACCATTTATTATATTTCGCGGCGAATCAGCGAGTTAACGAAGCCCGGACTGCATTTGCGGGCCTTTGTTACAGCGATTTGCTTTTTCCGCTGCTCGCCCGCCCCAGGAGGCCGGCGCGGCGCGGGACGGACAGAGCGCAACGGGAAGGGGCGGGGAGAGGGTCGGGAGAGGACAGGGGGAGGCGAGGAGGGGTCATGGAGGGAATATAGAGGGGAGAGGAATGGAGGGGAGTGGAATGGAGGGGAGTGGAATGGAGGGGAGTGGAATGGAGGGGAGTGGAATGGAGGAGTAGAATGGAGGGAGTGGAATGGAGGAGTGGATGGAGGGGAGTAGAATGGAGGGGAGTGGAATGGAGGGGAGTGGATGGAGGGGAGGGAATGGAGGGAGGGGGAATGAAGGGGAGGGAATGGGGAGGGAATGGAGGGGGAGGGGAATGTATGATAGGGGAATGGAGGGAGGGAATGTATGAGAGGGGAATGGAGGGGAGGGGAATTATGAGAGGGGAATGGAGAGGAGGGGAATAGAGGGGATGGGAAGGAGAGGGAGGGGATGGAATGGGGAAGGGAGATGGAGGGGAGGGGACGGAGAAGGAGAAGGGAGAGGGATGGGAAGGAGGGAAGAGGAATGGGAGGGGAGGGAAGATGGATGGGAGGGAAGAGGGATGAGAGGAGAGAGGGGAGGGAGTGAGAAGGGGGAGGGGAGGGAGGGAGGAGCTCGGGAGGGGAGGGGGAGAGGAGTGGCATGAGGGGAGGGGAGGGGAGATTAGGCAAGGGGGAAAAGAATGGAGTAGAGGGGAGGGGAGGAGAATGGAGTAGAGGGGAGGGGAGGGGAAATGGAGGTACAGGGGAAGGGAGAGGGATGGGAGGGGATGGGAGGGGATGAAGACGGAGGGAATGGCAGGGAGGGGTGGTATGATGGAGGGGGGAGGGAAGATGGAGGTGGAGGGGTGGGAAGAGGGAGGGGAGAGGGTAGGAGAATACATGGTAAGGCGGGGCATAGCAAGGACGGGCCGGGTGAGGCAGCGGGAGCGGCGATGGGGTGGGTGGGATGTGGCGGGTTAGGGAAAAGCATCGCGGGGCGCATGGAGCTCGTTGGGACAGGGTGTGTAGGGACAGGGAGGGACGCGGTACGGGATGGCGCGTTGGCCGCCTTGCATCCCGCAGCATTTTTTCGGCTTGTTGCTAACACCAACAAACACGGGTGTTGATTTTCTGTTTCGACTGAAACTCTGAAGGCATTTGCAGCATATTTGAACTAGTTTTGATGTTTGTAAATGCTGCTCGTCGTCCGTGCTAATGGATTGTAAAGAATTTAGTCAGTCTAACAGTAGACAGAATAACTATTTCTAATAGAAGAGAAGATTGATAGCAATACATTAATTTCAAATGCTGATTAATGCATACTATTTAATTTCTGAAGATATGTAATGAATGAAGAAAATTAATGGCATATTCATATATTCTAAACATCAATCTATTGTTGACATCTTGAGTGAAATACAACGGAGAACATAAACAGCAGAGGAAAAGTAATAAAATAAAAAAAATATCTTAATCGAAATTAAGAACAACATTAAAATTGATGCGTAGTTCTGCCTTGAGACAAATTTTATTGCATGGTTTTGTAAGATTTCGTTCCTATCGAATGTCTAATTCATCAAATATCACATCTAAATACGAAAAATTAAGAATTTCATAATATTTTACCTAACAATTATAATTATCATTCAGACACTAATTTTGACCAACTATCTGGGGTCAATGAGGTATCTACCACAATAGTATTAAATGTAATTTTAATCTCAAGTGTACATTAAAATTACATTTAATACTATTGTGGTAGATACCTCATTGACCCCAATTAAAATTAACATTAAAATTAAAATTACATTTAATACTATTGTGGTAGATACCTCACTGACCCCAGATTGTTTATCATGGAGTACCACAAAATCTCCGCTGCCACCACAGAATTTATGCAAAACGCAGATCTAGCGAATGCAGCAAAAATCTACATCAACTTAAGAAGAAAATTCGAATTAAAATTACATTTAATACTATTGTGGTAGATACCTCATTGACCCCAGATTGTTTATCATGGAGTACCACAAAATCTCCGCTGCCATCACAGAATTAATTTTGACCATTTTAGATATTTTTTATTGTTTAAGATACTTTCGTTTTTAAGCGAGGTAGCAGACAAAACTCATTGCTTTGCAGGTGTTTTCGCATCTAACGGTGTTCTTTTTATTACAATTCTCAAATTAAATTCCAAAAACACTCTCAAGATGAGAGATATCCACCGAGATCGTGCATGAACAATATTTGTAGTATAATTAAAAATAAATATTAATACACAAAATTTAATAACTTTGAATGACATAAATATCCCCACTAATGCATATTTCCACACAGTAATACAGGACTATTATCCACATGTAAGTAAAGCCCACAATTCCTTCGGAACAGTTTTCTAAACTATGAAAAATAAACGGAATTAATCACCACCGAAGTTAAATAATATTTTTCTAGAGCGAAAGCTTGGAGCGTTCGCGAGCCGGGGGCGGGGGCGGAGACCCCTAAGGCAAGAGGGGGGGCGGAGGGGACGACGTTCACGGCCGATCGCCCGTCACGGCTGGCGGCAAAGAAAAATGCACCGCCATTAGTGCCAGCGGCAGGGCTCAGCAGGCGCGGCGAAATGAACCGAATTACGCACGCAAATTGAGCCTGAACTTTCCGCCTATGCGTCGCGTAATGCAATTAATTCGCCGGGCCACCCCGGACCTTCCCGGCCCTCCCGCCGGATCGCTCGCTCGCCCTTTCGCCCCCTCCCTCACTCGCCCTCTCGCCCCTTCGCCCCTCGCCCCTTCGCCCCCTCGCCCCTTCTCGCCCCTCGCCCACACGCCCATCTGCCCTCCCCTCACCCACTTGCCTACTCGCCCTCCGCCCACACGCCCACTCGCCCACTCGCCACTCGCCCACTCCCTCGCCCACTCGCCCACTCGCCCACCCTCGCCCACTCGCCCACTCGCCCACTCGCCCACTCGCCCACTCGCCCACTCTCGCCCACTCTCGCCCACTCGCTCACTCGCCCACTCGCCCACTCGCCCACTCGCCCACTCGCCCACTCGCCCACTCGCCCACTCGCCCACTCGCCCACTCGCCCACTCGCCCACTCGCCCACTCGCCCACTCGCCCACTCGCCCACTCGCCCACTCGCCCACTCGCCCACTCGCCCACTCGCCCACACTCGCCAGATTTCCCGCGCTCACTCCTCAGGCTCGCGGTCCCGTCCACCAGTTGGCTGGCCCATCTGTCAGCTCGCCTCGCCACCGTTCGCTCGCCTGCCCGCGCAATGTGGTCACGTCTTTCGTTAGCTCTCTGTATACTCACCCTACTGCCCGTTCCCTAGATTGTCTATCCGGTCTCCCACTCTTCCGGAAAGTCAATCGCCTATCAGCTCGCTGGCTTACAGCCTGCTCGCCTACCGGTTTGCTTGCCTCCCAGCTCGCTCACCTACCAGCTCGCTCGCCTAACACCTTGCACACCTATCAGCTCGCTTACCTGCAAGTTCGTTCTCCTACCAACGTGCTCTCTTACCAGCTCGCTTGCCTACCTACTCGCTCGCCTACCAACTCGCTCGCCGACTACATTGCACGCTTACCAGTTTGCTCGAATAACAGCTCGTTCGCCTACCAACTTGCTCGTGTACCAGCTCGCTCAACTATCAGCTTGCTCGTCTACTAGCTTGCATGCTTAAACGTTTGCTGGCCTGGCAGCTCCCTCGCCTGGCAGCTCGTTTGCCTACCAGATCACTCACCTGCCAGTTAGTTCACCTAACAGCTTGCTCACCTATTGCTCGCCTACCAGCTTTCTCGCCATCCAGATCGCCGTCCCACTAGCTTTCTCGCCTGCTCACCCACTAGCCAGCTCGCCCCCTTAACAATCAGTTCTCCTGACCACCAGCTCTTGCTTACCAACTCGCCCGCTCGTCAGCTCGCTTGTCTTCTCCACCAGCGGCGCGGGCCGTGCACTGAAGATGGCGACTGGAAGCTCGCTCGCCTGCCAGTTAGTTCACCTACCAGCTTGCTCACCTATTGCTCGCCTATCAGCTTGCTCGTCATCCAGATCGCCATCTCACTAGCTTTCTCGCCTGCTCACCCACTAGCCAGCTCTCCCCCTTAACAATCAGTTCTCCCGCCCACCAGCTCTCGCTAACCAACTCGCCCGCTCTTCAGCTCGCTTGTCTTCTCCACCAGCGGCGCGGGCCGTGCAGTGATGATGGCGACTGGAAGCTCGCTCGCCTGCCAGTTAGTTCACCTACCAGCTTGCTCACCTATTGCTCGCCTACCAGCTTACTCGCCATCCAGATCGCCATCTCACTAGCGTTCTCACCCACTGACCCACTCGCCAGCTCGCCCCCTTAACAAATCCCTCTTTAATCAGTTTCCGCGCCCACCAGCCCTCGCTAACCAACTCGCCCGCTCGTCAGCTTGCTTGTCTTCTCCACCAGCGGCGCGGGCAGTGCAGTGGAGATGGCGACTGGAAGCTCGCTCGCCTGCCAGTTAGTTCACCTACCAGCTTGCTCACCTATTGCTCGCCTACCAGCTTGCTCGCCATCCAGATCGCCGTCTCACTAGCTTTCTCGCCTGCTCACCCACTAGCCAGCTCGCCCCCTTAATCAGTTCTCCTGACCACCAGCTCTCGCTTGCCAACTCGCCCGCTCGTCAGCTCGCTTGTCTTCCCCGCCAGCGGCGCGGGCCGTGCAGTGGAGGGTTGACCAGCCGTCTGCCTGCCAGTTAGTTCACCTACCAGCTTGCTCACCTATTGCTCGCCTACCAGCTTGCTCGTCATCCAGGATCGCCATCTCACTAGCGTTCTCACCCACTGACCCTCCTTCGCCAGCTCGCCCTTAACAAATCCCTCTTTAATCAGTTTCCGCGCCCAATGGGCCCTCACCAACCTTGCCCGCCGTCAGCTCGCTTGTCTTCTCCACCAGCGGCGCGGGCCGTGCAGTGATGATGGCGACTGGAAGCTCGCTCGCCTGCCAGTTAGTTCACCTACCAGCTTGCTCACCTATTGCTCGCCTACCAGCTTACTCGCCATCCAGATCGCCATCTCACTAGCGTTCTCACCCACTGACCCACTCGCCAGCTCGCCCCCTTAACAAATCCCTCTTTAATCAGTTTCCGCGCCCACCAGCCCTCGCTAACCAACTCGCCCGCTCGTCAGCTTGCTTGTCTTCTCCACCAGCGGCGCGGGCAGTGCAGTGGAGATGGCGACTGGAAGCTCGCTCGCCTGCCAGTTAGTTTACCTACCAGCGTGCTCACCTATTGCTCGCCTACCAGCTTGCTCGCCATCCAGATCGCCGTCTCACTAGCTTTCTCGCCTGCTCACCCACTAGCCAGCTCGCCCCCTTAATCAGTTCTCCTGACCACCAGCTCTCGCTTGCCAACTCGCCCGCTCGTCAGCTCGCTTGTCTTCCCCGCCAGCGGCGCGGGCCGTGCAGTGGAGATGGCGGGGGCGGGTCGGCTGATGGAGTGAGTGCGCGATGGAGGATGGCACCCCTGACGCGCAATCTGCGCCGGAGTTATCAAGAGCCCTTCGGAAGCGCGGGGGGGGGGGCTGAGGTTGCGGCGATGCCCTGGGGCCGAAAGGGGGCGAGGGCGCGGTGCAGTGAACGTAGCGCCGGGGTGTTGGGAGGTAGTCGTGATGTGGTGATGGTGAGAGTGAGCGGTGGGCTTTAAGCGTGCGAGGGGAGGCGAAGTGGAAGCGTGAAATGTAGAGCGGAAGCAGCGTAGAGTGATGGAGTGCGGTTGACGTTTGTGACGAAAATTCGAAGATTAAGGAGGAGGAGAAGGACAATGTTGGTGAACGTGTCTTTCTTGTAGGGGTCCTGATTCAGATTTTTTACAATTAGCCTATAAAGGTGGTGCTATTGAAAACAGCGACACAGAGAGAGAGAAAGAGACACAGAGAGATAGAGAGACACAGAGAGAGAGAGAGAAAGAGACATACACAGAGAGAAAGAGACACACACAGAGAGAAAGAGACACACACAGAGAGAAAGAGACACACACAGAGAGAAAGAGACACACACAGAGAGAAAGAGACACACACAGAGAGAAAGAGACACACACAGAGAGAAAGAGACACACACAGAGAGAAAGAGACACCCAGAGAGAGAAATAGACACTCTGAGAGAGAAAGAGACACACCGAGAGAGAAAGAGACACAGAGAGAGCGAGAGAGAGAAAGAGACACAGAGAGAGAGAGAGAGAATAGAGAGAACTTCGTATGATATGTTCAGAAATCTTATAAATTTCGTAAAAATATCAGACCCCCCTCAGAGAAAAGCAGTATATTTGGAAATTTTCAAGTGTAATATTATAAATTGTATACAATACAAAACGTTTCATCAATACATTACCAAACGTTTCGAAGATTTTTATTTTCAATATTTATGACAATTCAAGATCATTCAATCTGCACTAATCCGATTCTAGTCTGGTACTCGAACTGAAAGTGTTTTGGAGTAATAGGGTATTAGGTTTCTTTATGGTGTTTTGAGATGCTCATGTGTTTTGAGATACAAATCTGAGGTTTACCTCCTTCATGACGGGAAAGAATTTTTCTTTGCGTTTTTGCCCGACATATTCATCTGAAATAATCATAAGATATTAATTTCTAGTTAAGTTAACGACTTTATTTTATCAATGAAAGTTTTTTTTCGAGAAGATATAACTTTACGAGTTATAAGCCACAACCTAACTCAAAACGTGATATTTCACTTTCTTTTCCGTTTTTTTCTTTTACATGTTCGGACACGTTTTAAAGATAGTGGTCAACATCTCCAAAATCAAACAAGACCCAAAAAAATCTTTACTACACCCAAAATTTCCCGCCAAGATTCGATTTAGAGCACGAGATGACTAGGCATTTGACTTGAGTTTAAGTTCTTAAACAGGTCTTTCCCTGACTATTTCACTCATGTCTGGTCGTGCCGTAAGCAACCAATGCTATATAATATACGTCACAAAAATTACATCACAGCGGCTGACGAAACAATTTCTGAGCAAAGAAATAGAATAGCCTACTAATTAATTGTGTGAAGAACATTTGTTGCATCTCGTAAATATTATTTGAAGCAATTACCATTAAAAATGACGATAAAATCGACGAAATCAGCAAAACAATGTGAAAAATGACTTATTAGTCAAAATCGACAAAAAATGCAAAAGAATGACCTATAAAAATTGGTCAATTCTTTTTGTCATAACGTAAAATGATTTTCTACACTAAACAGCATTGTTCTAAAGTGAAAAGGAAAACAATGACATTTCATTAAAATCCGCCTCCTACTTATGGTAATTGTAATGATGGCGATAGCGTTGTGCTGTATTGGGAGGGGCGGTGCAAAAAAGGGCATTGGCGAGAGCTGCGAAGCAGCAGCTCGTTGGAAGTACAAGAGAAAGGAGAAAGGGGAGAATGAGTTGATGCGCCCTGACAGGGCTAGGTCCCCGATGAGCTCAGTTTTACTTAATAGTAGCGTACAATCCATCTACAAATATTGAAGGTGAAATCTATGTCTACTACCGCTTGGTCTCGTGTGTTCTCTTCAATGTCTGAACGATCAAGAAGGTAAAACAAGCTTTGACTGGCACATCATTAATACCAACCATGTACCAAGTATTACCGAGTACACCGAGTACCAAGTACCAGTAACCGAGTACCAAGTACCAGTAACCGAGTACCAAGATGAATTCTTGGAAGATCGAATATTTTATTTCTTGTTAACATTGAAACTTCATTATGAAAGCGGTTCAAAAATTCTTCCGCGTAAACAAAACATGCTAGACACGTATATGTAAAAATTAATATATAGTATTCGTTAACATCCTGTATGATTGATTGATTAATTGATTATTTTGTGTTTCCGCCTGCGTCATCTGCTAAGGTGCAACATCTAGCAAGTGTAGTGCATACTTTTCCTCGAGATGTAGGGTTGATCTTTTCCCACTGAATGGCGATATTTGACGTCGACCTCGTCGTCGGCTAGAGGGTTTCCCGCAACCAGGTATCTCCCCCATCAGTGCACACTGCCAGCCGGGAGCAACTCCTAACTCCGGACTGGTCTTCCGAAATGTTTCTCCGATCAACACCAGGCGAATGCAGGAGTAGTACCCTACCAACGGGCCACGGACCGCGCGCGATCTTTCCTTCCTCTTCCTTGTCCTATCCCTTACCTCCCCTCACACACACACTAACATGCATTATACTACCACATATTCCCGGAGACCGGTCGGGAGCTTGTCCCGGCTGGGGCGGTGGCCCGCTGGTGGGAGAGTCCTGGTTCGGAGGAAACCCACTAGCCGACGGTAGAACGGTGCCGGATATCGCCGTCCAGCGGGGGAAGATCACTGCCATCTCCCGTGCAAAAGCATGCACTACACTTACGGGACTAATGACCAAATCAGTTGACGCGCCCGGAAACACGAAAAAATAAATCAGTCAATCAACGCGATTTCTAATTAATAACATAGTTAAGCCTAACAGTTCATAATAATCAAGACTTCAACAAAATTGTATTGCCTTTTATTTGCCTTTACCTTTCTATGTCGTAGGCACATCACTAGCCACCCTTCATGAAAATAAATACGTTTTATTTGTGCATGAAAATACATTACGCGAGCACACAAAAAGAAAACTAAGGTGCCAACTGTGAATAAAAACTGGTAGACAGAGCTCCTATATTCCATAGGTTCAAAATAATTTTCTAGGTAGTAGAGAAGGAAAGTAATTTATCCTCTTGTTATTCCGGTGCATGGAATTCCTTCGAAGGTGGAAGTTGACGAAGTCATGTCGTGAGGGTGTGTCGAGCTAATATTTATTTGGCAAAGATATGTTTAGTGTCTGCGATAGATTTTAATCCTGCAAAGCTTATATTATGTCATATAAGTCTGTTTCTATTGAAAAAATTGATAGGACAAAATCTGAAAAAAATAGCATGTTTAAGAACGATTTACTAGAAAATTATTATAGGTATAGAAAACGTGGATCTATTCCTTCTAATTGTTATTTCAATGATCTTTCTTGTTCTTAGAAATATTTTGATAGGGTTTGATGGAGACACTATCTAAAAACGAATCTCGATATTTAAGGAATCTTTTAATTGTAAGAATTAACGTATTTTTTCTTAAATGTTCAAGACTTAACAGTTTTCAAAACAGTAAGATGATGAATCAGCCCAGAAGTTAGAATGAATAATTTCAAAAGAAAGTGACTCAGAATAATTAGTATTTCCAACATTCAATTTTAAGCTCTGAATCGCACATTTCGGGGATTCCTGATAGCGCATGCTATGTTGATAATGTGCGAGAATTTCATCGCTTCTGGCAGGGAATTTCAGGACTTTGCTATACTGTCGATTTGCAATGCAAACTTCCTACAAATATAGAACACTCCTCAAACAATATATTTTTAAGGGAAGTCTGTCAGTCGATCACAGTAAGTAGCCAGTAAAAACATATTTTATTATTTTCAGATATTTAAGAAAAGTTTCAGTGTTTTCATCTTTAGAAAGAAATAACTTGAGAACATAGTGAAGCTATAAATTTCCACAAAATAAACACAACAAATTATTATTATTATTATTATTATTATTAATTATTTAAGTCCTTCGGATTGCACTCAAAGTTTGAACACCGTCCTAGCTTTCTACGAGTCTGTCCCCGGTTCGTTCTCGGTCGGGGAAAAATGAAGTTATATAGCTTTCTAATACAAATCGTCTCAGTTTCTACAGCTTGTGATGAAAGAGGAAGCTCAGGCAAACCTGGTAAGCTAGTTACGGTGATGAGAACACGCTATGCTCCCCGTATGTCTCCCTTACACCCTGACGTGGATAATAAGTAAAAATGCAAGAGTCAGGACTGGTAATACAGCTTAGCTAACAAAAGTCGCATTAATCCTAACCTAAAACGCCATGCATAGATTATTATAACAAATTTAATATTACGCAATATTTTCTTAATTTTCTCTAGAAACGTTCACCAAATCAATCTTAATCTCATCATTTATTTTCTCAAATTACCCAGCAAATTCATTTAAAACATTTTTGAATGAAAATTATAAAGTTTCCCACTCAGAATTTTTCACAAATATTATTGGAATTTTACCATTTTATTCTCAATGGAAAGAATATCTAAGGATTTTAATTTCCTTAAGGCATATTTTCTTTCAATATGCAATATTTTCTCCCACCTTAACGATAATGATGTGACAATGTCAATGAGTTTTTCAGGCATAAATTCAGATTTATTACGTTTTTTCGTCTTAGAACGATCTAAATTTTATTTACGACATATGCAGCCCAGTTATTTCCAAATGGTCACATCCCCTATATTTACTAAAATCAGTCAAGCTCATCATCCGATTTAAAATTGTAACGTTGTAGCATTTCAGTAGTCATCGGACCGCACAAGGCGCGGACCGGGGCGTGGGAGGGGGTGGTCCAGGCGTCGGGCTGGCGGTGCAACCGGAGCGGTCGCTTCGAGGGTGCAAGCCAGCGGGGGCGTGTCTGGGAACATCCGGGGGTCAGCTAGCGCAGAATGATGTGTGAGGACAGATCGTCTGCAGCTGGTCGGCGGGCCCCATTGTGCGACCGGCCCAAAACTCTGTAATGAGGTGACGCGGTCCGCGGGTCTTCAGCGTGGGAGGTCTGTCACGTGACTCCTCGCTATAGACGCCGGTGAAGTGTTGGCGATTGGCATTCGAGTTTGGGCTGAATCAGTGCGGAGGCGTTTGCTGATCCGTGAGGGTTGGTCGCAGATTTGCGAGGGTGGCTACAGCAGATGCTGGGAGCAGTGCTACAGGTTAGCACGCTGGGACACGCTGGGTCAGGCTGAGGCGGCTTGCCTCAGGAATGGTAGAGCTGTGGAGTGCAGCGGTAGTTTCCGGAGGAGGATGTAAATATTGTAATATACAGTACTATTAAATATACCTGTACAAAGAACTCCGTGTCTGTGTTGTTTTCCACATCACGACGACGTCACAGACGAGGATACATTAAATGGTGGCAGCGGTTACAACGAACTTCACGCGGAGGCGACCATTAGAACATTAAATGCGGTTGTGCGGTTACAACGAACTCACGCGGAGGCGACCATTAGAACATTAAATGGTAGCAGCAGTGACAACGGACATTCACGCGACTGTGCCCACAATTCATTAACTGGTTCACGCAGAGTCGGGCTGAATTAATTGCGGCAGCAAGTGCCGACGTGGTACAGTGCGGTACGTGTGCGTTGAATGCAAGGTGCAGCAGTAAAGGAACTGAGCAGGAGCTTTCGGGGCACCAGTGAAGCACGAGGAAACATTAAATTACGCGGCAGCAACGGGAGCATCATGAAAGAAGACTGGTACGGCCCTTGAAGGAAGGAAGAAGACGGTCGGACGGACGGACGGTCGGACGGTCGGACGGACGGACGGACGGACGGACGGACGGACGGACGGACGGACGGACGGACGGACGGACGGACGGACGGACGGACGGACGGACGGACGTCTACACGTGTCCCCGACTCAACCCTGAGTCACAACAGTCACAACAGCGCAAGCGGCACCGAGATTTTCCCTGCACGTAAGTGTGTCTTTTTGTACTCGCCGGGATTAATTCAGGCAGTATGGCGTATCTTGCGGGATTCAGGAAGGAGGTGCTGATGCGAGTGGCCAAGGAAATGGGAGGAACGCTTTCGTGATGAAACGGTTGTTGCACTAAAGCAAATAATTGTCAATAGTGCGGAATATGAGGAGGAAATTGTACGGGAACTCGCCAAGGTAACAAAGGAAATTCTCATAGAAGAACGCGAGGGGCAGGAGCGGGAACGCGATAGACAGCATGAGCTAAAAAGGTTGCGTATCACTACAACCACGACGCGGGAATCGATAGGTAGTACCGGTACCACAACGAAGGCAACCGTTCAAATTAAAAACGTCATCGATCGGTTTTAAGGTGAAAATGATATTACGTTGTTTCTGAGTGTGTTCGAAGCACAGGTAGAGCAATTAGGAATACCGGAATCAGAATGGGTGACAAATCTCATGGCACTGTTGCCTAATCAGGTAAGTTCTTGGTTGATGCTCGATTCGGGAACGGGTGGCGTAGAATACGAGGAAGCAAAAACGAGGCTGTTAGAAATGTTTAAATTTAACGCCGAAAAATTGCGACAGTTATTTACGTCGCACCAAAGACGTGCGGGAACTACTTGGAACGTATACGCACGGGAAGTAAGTAACTATTGCAAGGAATGGCTAGCGGGGCTTAAGATTACTCAAATCAACGAGCTCCTAGATTTAATGGTTACGGACCAATTAAAGCGGAGAGTACCGGCGGAAATGCGTGACCACTCTCGAGATAGCAAAGAAACTCGATAGCTATGAGAACAATCGCGCAGGTTGGAAACGTGGTTTCTCTAAGTTGACAGGCAACGAGAACACGCAGGTTAAACGGTTGGAACAGGCGGCGGAAGATGCGCCGCGAGACACAAAACAGCCGGAATCGAAGGTTAACCATACGGCCAAATTCGAAAGACCTAAGGCGGCCAACTGTTTTAAGTGTGGGGAACCAGGACATTTTCGAAGACAATGCACGAAGAGGAGGAGCGTGGAAATAATAAATCACGTGACCGACACGCAAGGATAGGCATTCTTGAATCCCTTCACATGTGTCGGAAAAGTAAATAAATTTTCCTGTAAAATACTTCGTGATTGTTGTGCTACTTATGATATTGTAAGTGGCAAACACGTGACAAACGACCTGATGACCGGGGAATCTATTTGGGTTATGCAACCTCTCGATGCAGAACCAAAGAAGCAGCCGGTGGCGCGAGTCACGTTAGATGGCCCTTTCGGCCGGATCGTTACCAAGGCAGCTGTAGCGAAGAGTAATTGCCAGCTCGATTGCTATTTATTAAGTAACCGTACGGCCACCTTGATGGACAAGGTTCAAGGGGGGGTTGTTGAATCACAATTAGATTGATTGATTGATTGATTTTTTTCGTGTTTCCGGGCGCGCCAACTGCTTTGGTCATTAGTCCCGTTAGTGTAGTGCATGTTTTTTCTCGGGAGATGGCGGTGATCTTCCCCCGCTGGATGGCGAGATCCGGCACCGACCTACCGTCGGCTAGAGGGGTTTCCCCGTAACCAGGACTCTCCCACCACCGGGGCACCGCCCCAGTCGGGACAAGCTCTAAGCTCCCGACCGGTCTCCCGGAATATGTGGTAGTGTAGTACATGTTAGTGTAAGTGTGTGTGTGTGTGTGTGTGTGTGTAAGGGGAGAGGATAGGACAAGGAAAAGGAAGGACAGATCGCGCGCGGTCCGTGGCCCGTTCGGTAGGGTACTGCTCCGGCATTCGCCTGGTGTTGATCGGAGAAACCACGGAAAACTACCGATCAGATCACAATTAGAATGTGCGGCACAGGTAAAGTCACAGTTTCACGTAAATCCGCTTACGGCTTCGCGGGAACGCCAAGCGCGTGAGCAACCACTGCCGGCGTCCGATGACGATTTCAAAACAGTGCGCGTAGTCTAACTTGGTCATACGGTGCTTGTTCCTTCTACCACAAAAGGGGAAAGGTCAGCAATCTGGTCGCCATGGGGATATTCTAACCTACGTCCTTTCAACAACATTCGGGCCCCTAACAGCTGATGGTGATAAAGCCTTTTATCGAAACTACCGATTCAATTAAAAGTACATAAATGGTATTGAAAGATAACGAAAAATGCGAGAAGCTCATGTACTGAGTATAATAAACTTGCTATTATACAAAACGGGTAAATTAACTGATATTAATTAACAAATTTTTACTCGTTTAAGACTAGTGGCGTCCTGAAGCATTCGTTTATTTTGTGAAAATATCACTTTGGTTTGCTAATTATATAATAGTTCAGATAGCAGGTGTATCGGCAGCCTCTGAGAAGTGTCCAGTTATTACTATGGAACCTTCTGCACGTAAATGATTCACAAATCTATGTTTAAACTTAACATATCCCCCCCCCCCAAATATGATTTCCTTCGAACTGATGGAATGAGCAAATATTGCTGCTGTTCGAAATTCGAGAGGACCTCATTATACAGTGGATTTTGGACACGGCCAACGCAAGTAGTGGAGGAGCCAGTTTCTTTGTTGTTGGAAGTGAAAGTGACTTTTTAAGACGTGAAGACGCGCACACTACCTATCTCTCTGGCGTTGTCTGCTGCTGTAACCGATAGGCTGGCGGCCAGAGAAGACAGCCATGAAGGGGGATACTTCCTTTCACAACGGAACTTTGGAAGAATTTTCAAGTTTTTGAGCGTTCAGTTCTCTGACAGTGTTTGTTACAGGCTCCATTACTCAATTTTTACCGACTTGTAATAGATTATTTTTTAGAAGCCTATAAAATTTCTAAAAGTTCCTTAAATTTTCAGATATGCTCACGGATGACAGGGTTCTGAAATAATAATTGACCATGTATAAACACAACTGTGCACTACGAGACAATATCTTGGTTACAGTTGCTTATGACTATTAAACAATTTATTGTTTATTCAGTTTTACGGGCTACGTTTTCGTGCAGTTCCCTGACCCTTTTGTTCATGCATGAATTTGAAAATCAATTGTGCAATTAGATGAACAACAAAATAATAAAAATATATTAAATAGATACAAATGAATCTTACAAAATACTACAATCGTTACGCTGTTTAAAACTTCAAATAAAAATGAGACTTCATTATTTTCAATAACACCCCACTTCAATTAAACGATCAGAGAATTAATCCCCTAAAAATTAAGGCATTGCTGTTTCTTTATTAATACTAACGAATTCTCTTAAAAAAATCAAGGCATACGGTAGCCTTTCAGAAATAATACTGACTGGAAACTGTATATAAATACTTTTCAAAACTGCACGAGATCAACACAAAATAACTGTCACAAAATATAATTATTACAAAGGGAACTTATTAATTGTAAATACTTTGTGACATCCCTCCCATTCAAGGACTAGCAAGTCCTGTTCCTCAATAAAAAAAAAATTGGTTATGCTTCATGTATCCTTAATGAAACGGTAACATGTGGCTCGCTCTGCTATCTAGCGGCAACGTGGCGAAACTTCCAAGCCTTCAGTGCTGATTCAGCAGCTACATCTGGTTACGAAATGTGGAATTCAACCATTGAGAAACTAAAACTTCCTCACATTACACGCATTCATAAATATTCAAAAACTTATCTACAAGACAGGCTATTATGAATTAAAGATGGATATTCAATGTACGAGCGTTTTATTTATCTACGAAATACTTGATTTTTTTCTCATTTACATCGAATGTCAGAGATGGAATATTTCAAATCATAAAAATGTTTGCCAATCTTTTAGATCAAAGCATTGGCGATAATCAAACATTAATTAAGTATAGAGTACGCTGTTCTCTCAAAATGTTTCTCTAATAGTTACGTAGACATTTTCATGTAGTGTAGGAATGCCTCTAAATTTCTAATAATACCAAATATTTATACTGCATGAAAAGAATCATTACCGCCAAGAATTTGAATTTCAATGAGTCAGCGAATTATACAACAATATTCGAAACACTGTTTCCGGAAAACAGTAATAAACTTCTCGTACTCTCGTACAAGTTCTAGGAAGAACATTTTACGTCTATTTTATTCTCCATATTATTTCTCCAATGCAATGAATTCAGATTTTAAATAATTACCAATAATAAATTACATATCGATTGAAATTAATTCTCACTAAAAGTCATATGTATGAACTAAGATGAACACGTGAGAATGCGTTAAATAAATAAATATTATTATAATATTATAATATAAAAATTGACGTTAAATAAATAAATAAATAATTGCAATATATTCAACATGTAGAACAAGTATCCCTCCAACTTATTAATTAAAAAAAGTATGGCATTAACAATAAAATTAGAACTGAATTGAATTGATTGAATTGAATTTGCCTTATTTTGTGTCCATGTTACTCTGTTTATTATACTATCAGTATATCAATGCTCTTCCATAAGCTTTCTTTAGTACACTAATTACTAAAATTCGAATAAACGGGAATAAGAAGTTTGAATGAAAGTTATTCTGTATTACTTATTGAGAACTGCACGTTTATCTATTTCAAATTATCTACAATCAGAATTGAAATTCTGTGATCCCTACACTAAGTCATATACTACTTAATTTTAAAAACAGCTCTCATGTAATAAAATCTATTTTCAAGGATATCTAAGCAATAAATTTTCGCTCTTATCCATGTTGTCCTATCCGACGGTATCCGACACTATCCGACGGTAGGTCGGCGCCGGATCTCGCCATCCAGCGGGGGAAGATCACTGCTATCTTTCGAGAAAAAAGCATACACTTACGGGACTAATGACCCAACGCTATTGACGCGCCCGGAAACACGAAAAAATCAATCAATCAAACCGTTGATGGAACTTGGGCGTTCACTTGTACAGCCATACATTTCACGTCGTGGTGTCCGTCCTTTATCATGTAAAATGCGATAAATTAAACTGAAATTTGGAGGCAAACCACTTGAAATGAACCTTTAGGAACACACTCAAGCACGAAAAGCCGGATGTGAGGAGTGCCCGAGATCAATAGATAGGAAAACAAAATTTGTATGCATCAACTTCGCCAAATATATTTGTACACGTCATGCAAAATCTATTTGTGAAAATTGAATTTTAGTTGTAACAAATATTACCCATTACAATGTAAATGATCATACACGTGATATTTTGTAAATAAAATTTTAAGTTTGTAATGAAATTTCATTTTATAAAACGTGGTCTATCCGGACCCCATCAGTCAAAAAGGGTAATTCTTTCTCACCAGACCAATTAGATGATAAATTCATATTGCTGAAAAGTTTGTTAGTAATTCAATCTAATTCGTAACAAAAATGATATAAAGCCACATTAATATTGTAAAGGTCAAAGGCCAAAAACAGACAAAAAGCATAACCTCAGAACGTCAGCACTTCATTACAATTCATTGGACGTTTAGCAGTAAATTTATGGTTCTCTTCAGGAGAAAATATATGCATACTGTAATACGATGCTGACGGTAAAATACATTATAATAAAATGATATTTGTGATACATGATACAATTTTTTAACAATATATAAATTTTAATTTTAATAATATAATATTTAAATTTAGACATTATAGGAGTATTAAAATTTTATAAAATCTAAATATAATGGAAGGTCCGCCTCACATATATCTGTGGAAAAGAGAAAGGGCTATTTGTCTGCATGTAAGTATTATATATTACCATCAGATAAAAGGTGATAAGCTTATGTAGGATTGTACTCAGTTTATGATGTTCGTATATAGATACACCAGGTATCTCAAGGGTATTTTGAGATTGTAAATTGTAGATTACATCCATTGATTGTGACCGAAATTGAAAATAGATCAGGACATAGTACATTCGTTAACAGACAGTATGGTAGACATTTTTTACTTTAGTCAATTAATTGGAGAAACCACGGGAAACTACTGATCAGAGCAGCCATTCGTTCGAATTCTCCTCCAGAGAGCAGGTGATCTCGATTTAGCAATCTAGCAAGTGTGACAATCTTGCCACCGTCGGACCCCAAACTCAGGTCAGAAGCGCTATAGTGTCATCAACGGATGCTCTGAGCCACCAAAGTCGGTTAGGTAGTTGTTTTAGAAAGATTTTTTATACAAAAGTCGTAGAAAATGTTATCTTTTTAAAAATTGATTTGAATGATTTTATTACATGACTTAAAATTTAAGAATTGTAGAGGAAAAAACGAAAAACTAAAAAAATACTGGTTTTTGAAGCCTCCCGGAGTTAGCGCAGGGTCTTGGATTTCGAAAACTTGGGGTATTAACTAGCGTCTGGGTCCATACGGCATACAACAAACTCAAGGAAAAAATGTATGACCTTTTCCTAGATAAGTGTACTTGCGGAATGGACTGAAGTCTTTAATAAGTAGGGAACGGATTTTATTGTAATAAAAAATGCAAAATATGTACCTATATATGTACTAATTTTTCACAAAATATGTAAGAAAAACTAGGAAATATGTAAAATAAAAATTCATTAATGTATTTAAAATTGTTCTCTACTAGCATTTTCCGAGCATAGAACGTCACCAATCAGTTCTTAACTAGCATTTCTAGTGGCTGAAAGTAGATTCTACCTCTATAGAAGTAATTCTACACTAGATTTCCCCACACATAAGAATTTTATTCGAAATACAAAATACATTCATAGTATATATTACAATAGTTACGAGAAGCCAGAGTTCCAGTGAATAGTAGTACCGTGTAGCCAGTGATGGATCGCGGAGAAGCGGGTCCCCCCCCCCCATCGAACAAGGCGTAAGACAATTTTCTGTAAGAAATATTCTGTAGTTTTCGATCGAGTAACTAATGTGCTGTTTGAAACATGAGCAAAATCGTAGTTGAAATTACTTTTGTTCACAGAAATCCTTTCATTCTGGACTCCGAATATGCAGTAAGCGAGGGGGGGGTGACAATTATGGCGAAGATATGGTGGTCATAGAAGCTCAGCAGCATTACATTTGATTTTCAAGAAAGATGATTCCGTAACATATAATTCAAACGCGCATCTGAAATATTCCGTTTCGACATATGAATATATTAAAATATAACGAACCATGTAGTAGTAGGTAAAATATGTAAAAATATGTAATTATACCAAAATATGTAAAAATATGTAATTATACCAAAATATGTAAAAATATGTAATTAAACCAAAATATGTAAAAATATGTAAAATAATAATAGTTCCAATTCATTCAGAATGTCTTGAAAACTCAAAAAAAATATTAATGAATGCAGGTATCTAGTTCCTGCAAAAACATGTAATTACACGGAAATCCGTTCCCTATTAATAACTTTTCTCGAAGAAATCCTCTCCCCAGCCTGCCTCCAGAACCGTCTCCCCTTACCATGAAATCGAACCGTACGAAGCAAGCCACCCACCCTGAGCGCCTTGCATCCCGTTCGCCCTCGTCAAACGGGCGCCCTTAAACCAGCGCGTCGTCTCGAACGCGACGCGTCGCCTCGCGTCGCCTCGCGTCGCCTCGCGTCGTCTCACATCGCATCGGTCGCCTCGCGTCTCGTTAAAAGGTTCCGCGCGCGCCTCGCCCGCCATGTCACTCAAGCGGCGCGGCGCGAGCGCTTGCAGCGCCCCTGGCGGACATAATGCGCCGTGAGTAATGAGCGCCTCAGACGACTGACAAATGAACGGCGCGCGCGGCAAAGGCGCCCGCTGCGCACAATGCCGCTGTCGCTAATTATCCAGGTACAATGTGGAGCCGCGCGTGTATGTCGTGTAGCGGGTAATTAGTTTGGGAGCGCACGTGCACTTTGCGATGTATCGATAACGACGACATCTGCGCAATCGTCGAGAGCTGCTGGGACGTCGTTTCGGTGAGCGATGTCGAGGCGGTGAACGGAGATTCACGACTTTCGATTGACAAATTCTATGATTACCAGGTGTATGCATAAGTTTTGTCTGTTTTTGTGGTAAAGAAAACGCGTTATTTTTAAGGGAAATTCATTTTTTTGTTTACTGAAAATATTCGCCATCCGATTCTACACACTTCGTCCATCTTTCAGATAAGTTAAGAACATCATGCCAGAAAAATTGCTTTTTTTCGGCAAACTAACCGGGAGCGGTAGCTCAGGGTCAACTCAGCTCAACATCAACTGATGTCACTGCAGCGCCTCTGACCGGGAGGTCCTAGGTTCGAGTCCCGACGGCGGCAGGATTTTCGACACTAGCTTTTCAGCTAGGTCGAATTCAGTCGCTTTCTGGAGGAGATCTCTAGCGGCCGCCTGCTCTGATCGGTATTTTCCGTAGTTTCTCCGATCAACACCAGGCGAATGCCGGAGCTGTACCCTACCAAACGGGCTACGGACTGCGCGCGATCTGTCCTTCCACTTCCTTGACCTATCCTCTCCCTTTACACACACACTTACACAAACATGCACTACACTACCACATATCCCGGGAGACCGGTCGGGAGCTTAGAGCTTGTCTCGGCTGGAGCGGTGCCCCGTTGGTGGGAGAGTCCTGGTTAGGGGGAAACCCCACTAGCCGACGGGAGGTCGGCGCCGGATATCGCCATCCAGCGGGGGAATATCACCGCTGTCTCCCGAGAAAAAACATGCACTACACTAACGGGACTAATGACCAAAGCAGTTGACGTGCGCGGAAACACGAAAAAATCAATCAATCAATCAGCAAACCATACGTTGAGCCATTTTCCAACTTTCTCTAAATTGCTGACGTGCTGCTCTGCAAACGCGTGTCCCATTGATGCGGAGAGGTGATAGTGTGCTGGCGCCAGGTCGGGGGAGTACAGCGGGGGCCGATGGATGTGTCCCATCCCAGTGATTCAAGATGACTTGCACTGGTTTTGCTGTTAGAGACGGCGCATTGTCGTGTATTTGCCGTTGATTTAAATCGTGTGGGACCCATTTACCGAGTTTATTGATCTTTCCCATTGCTCGTAAAGGTTTGCTGATTGTTTCTTGTGCCACATGTAATGGTTTTGCCAATTGTTGCTGTTTTTGAAGTGGCTCATCATCCAGTATTGCCACAATTGATCGTCTTCGCGCTTTTTTGGTCTACTAAATCGCTCATTGTCTTTTACATTGAAATCACCACATTTAAATTGTATAAACTATGTCTGAAATGTTCTAATCGCTGAAGCGTGTTCATCATATGTTTCAACCAGCAAACTATAACTTTCCAAAACCTTTTTCTTTTGATTAAATAAGAAAAGCAATGCGTGCCGCAAATATTGTTTTTTGTTGTTGTTTTTGCAGACACAAACGTAGACATGATCACTGAACAATACTACACAGACTCTACTGTTAGACGGACTCAACTTGTATGTGTTCGTAGAATAATATCAGATGAACAAACTGATGTAGGGTCAAATTCAAACAATTCGTACTGTTTACTGGCGCCATGTTTCACTAAGGTGAAACCGAGAAAGACACACACCTGGTATACAGTTGCAGATGCATCTGTATACCAGGTGTATGCACAAATCTTTTCCGATTTCATTAAGACATGACCGCAAGATGCTTCATTCTCACTTTTTTTTATTCTCTCAAAACATGGTCCATCATTTGAAGTTAAGTAGGGGCATGATTTTTATTTTTGACGTGAAAAACTTTTAAAAGCTAGCCACCGTATTCAAAAAGTGAATAATACGTTGGGATTTATAAGAATATCTCGTTGAGAAAGAACTCAGTTAAATGTGTGTACGATAGTGTAGGTCTGTCTTTAGGCTACATATGTCGTAAGAAAACGTCATAAGGGAATGGAAACGCAGTTCAACTCAGATATCAAGTTGTTTAGCGCATTTACTATCTATTTAGGGTAGTTTCTTTATCAGAAGGCCGCGATATTCCGTTTCTGATGGTGACCTTGGTTTGATAACCCTTCTGAAACCCCCTGTAACCTATAGGTTACGCAAGTTCTCAAGTTCTCAGTACATATGCTAGGCTTTCGGCGTGGAAATAGTTCTTCACGGCCCTCAAAGATAGCGCTGACTGTTTCATTGCCTGTATTTCAGTTTTTTTTGTATACCAGTTTTCAAACGGTTGAAAATGTTTGTGTTGACTATTGATTGAGGCGAAAGCATAAAATATAATAATAACAATAATAATAATAACAATAACAATAACAATAACAATAACAATAACAATAACAATAACAATAACAATAACAATAACAATAACAATAACAATAACAATAATAATAATAATAATAATAATAATAATAATAATAATAATAATTTCGTTATTAATGGCGTGGCTCAGGCCATAGGGCCTGCTCTTCCACCTAACCACTCACGTCACGTGTATATTTATTTTCTTAATAAATTTCGAATAATTGCTTGAAAAACTGTATTTGCTTTAAACTAATATTATCCTATACACTATCATATATGAATGTAAATAATATGCATGCCAATATCATTTTTCGTGTAGTTCTACGAAATTTGACGCAGATTAAATATTGTTGGAACCTATAAAATACATCAGGATTCAATTTTACCACGTGCGTTTTTGTTTATCAATTTTTAGGCCTACCTGATTGTCATATTGTGGATTTACGAAAAAATGATGATTCTTTTAGAGGACAAGGATTTAGTTCTTAAAAAATGGTTAGGATTTCTGCAAAATTGAAAAATTGTCAATTTGTCTAATAGTGAATTCTGAAAAACTGTCAATTTGGCTATTGGTGAAACCTGGTGAATTGGCAATTGCTGCGTGGGTAGAGCACAGAGGAGTAGAAGTGCATGGCAGAAAACCTCTAAAGGAGAAGTACCACTTCTTAAATTTCAGAGTCGAAGTCTGAAACTGTTTGATGCACCCCACAGCAGATTGGTAATGATAAGAGAGAAGATGAATGATCTACGAAAATAAACCGTCACCATCTATGATGAAACGAAGAGCAATCTCTCTTCAACGAGACAATCTTGCATATTTTATGCCAGAGACGCCAGTGGATTGAAAACCTCCACGATGTAAATGCTGCAGTCGTTCTAACTGTTCTTTTATCTGTTCCACGTGAAAGGTATTTCTGTTACCTAAAAACTCCAAGTAATCCAAAATCAGTTCCTGCGCACCATCACAAATGCCCCCATTGTACGTCTCCAATGCCCTCCATACAGAATTCCAGATAGAACCGTTAACCAACCACATTATTTTTTTATCCACCCACTTCTTCCAAAACATACCAAATATACCCAAACTAACCCCTCTACTACTCTGCCAAAACCCAACTCACGAAACCCACATAAAGAATAAATTTGCTTACCATACATTCCTAAATAAATTCTCAGATCTCGACCCAAAATAGAGATATTATACAAAGATACCTCCACCACCCTAGTAGTAATGTAAGTTGTATTTTAAGATTATTTGTAAGATTGTAAGATAATTGTGAGTAGATATAAGCAACTGTAACAAATGTAGAGTGCATTAACACATCTTTGGATTTTTCTATCCAAAATAAAATAAATAAAACAAAAAACAAAGATATTTCTGTGCTTTAATGAGCTCAAAAACTGCTTCAAACTCTTTCATGAACTCTAATTCTTTGACACCGGTGAATAAGATAAGACAAAAAAAAATTTACAGATGAGCAAAAAACAACTTCAAACTAAGCTTTAAATCATGGGATACTCAAACTAAACCTACATACAAATAGTTTCGTTTTTATATCACCTTACTTTGAATATCATTAATCGATGATTTAATTCAGTTAAAAGTTGCTTTTTGCACGCCTGTAAAATTAAGTGTTTATGACTTATCAGCTTATTCACCGAGATCAAAAAATTATTACTCGATTACTATCCTCAAAAAACTTGAGTTGTAAAAAATTCCATAAAATTTACAGAATTTTTCTTTTCGTTAGTACTTTTGAAGAATTTAAAAAACTAAAGAGTAAATATAAAAATAAAAAAATTAAGAATATAAAGAACTAAAAGTAAATCTTTTTTCATCTTTTTAATGACAAAAAATACAAAATGGCTACTAAAATCTTGTAAAAATATTATGAAGATATTTTTTAGATCTAAGGAATAATACCACATTTGTTTAACACTATAAGAAACATTCAACAATAATAAAATCTAAATGGAAAATAATCTAAATAATAAAGTCTAAAGAACAAATTATTCATAATATTTTTCTTTCCCTGAAGTTCGCATGTCACACCCACTAGTACAAACAAAAGCAGGATGCTTCATGAATAACACCTACAAGTCTACCCTACCTACCTACAAGTCTTTTTAGTCCGCATCGATGTCTCCCCACCTCATCATCCTCATCCATGACATCAAATAACATTTGTTTAACTCTTGCTTCATCACTTGGGAAATTCAAGAGAAAAAAATTGTTTCAAAAATACCTTCATATGCTACAATAAAAAAACCACATAAATGCTGTTCTATAACTCAGAAACATGTACCAATATTTTTTCAAGAGAACATCATTTGTAGAAAATCAGAAAAACTCGTCATTGCTTTACCATCTAGAATGATAATTATTAGAATGAAATCACGAAAATATAGTTAAGAACCAAAAATATATATTGATCAAAAATATTTACGAATTTACTGTCGTCATATCTGAGATATATGAAGTGTTAATTTCGTTGTGATTTTAATTTATATTCATTCTCAACCCATTAATGAAAATAAATATTTAAAAGAATAGTAGTTTATGCAATTAGTTTATAATGTTAAGCTTTATTGCATGAGTACATGTTTTGAAAACGAGCGACGTTAGGAGCGAGTTTTCAAATTTGTACGAATGCAATAAAGCAACATTATAAACGAGTTGCATACGCTATTTTTTTGTATAACAGCATTATAAATTTACAAGAGAATCAAACTTAATTTCGCGAAACAACTTTCTTCTGACGTCTCGGGTGCTTGACATCTGTTCGAGAAAACAGTGGTCGGCTGTTCCATGTGCCGCTACCACCCCAAGATTCTCTCTTCGCGATTGGCTGAATGTGTGATGACGCAATCATTCGTGCCGTAAAACCTAATACGTCATCATTTGTGCTGTAAAAGGCCCTTTTATGAACGATTTCTTGCAACAGAAAACCTCGTTTATAATGCTGGTATACAAAAAAGAATATTATAGTTTTATTTTTGTCCCAGTGAAGAAAGATTTTTTATTACATGACCTTTTTCCAATGTAACCTATCGGTTACAAGAATGTACAAAAACATGGCGCGATTCGAAAATTCGAAGTCGTATGAGTTGTCTTTAGTAATTTTTAAAACATGAATTAAGCGTAAAATGCACAAAATATGCAGAAGACACTAGGGCCTTTCTCGTGTTTGTGTATTACTGCATGTGATTTGTGATCGTTATGCAGTGCTTAATCTAAGAGTTTAGAATTCATAGTGTCATCCTCAATACATACCAATGATTACTTGCAAAAGGATCTTCTAACGATCGTTCGCAAGTATTGTTCATTTTAAGTACCGATATTATATCCTAATACAAAAGAACAGTTGTGTCAAAACGTTCTCCTTACTATATCTTCGCTATTTTTGTCACATGTCTCGACTATTTCCGAAATGCTACCGTTTACTATATTACATCTGAGCCAACTCCTATAATCGCCAAGTATATTACTCCAGGAAACGAGAAGTCAACGCCGGATATAAGTTGTCGCTGCAGTATGTCCCTCTCACCGCTTGCCTCCGGTCCTTTCCTGGCGACAGAAGTGTCAAGTTGGAGAAAATATTTAAAATAAAACATTGTCGCGAACACAAAGCGACGCAATCTCCTCATCAAAAACAGTCTGCTTCGCCGGAGCCAGGCCGGAGCCGGAGATGTGATCCCTGAAGCCAAAAGCTGCTGCGAGGGATGAGGAGAAAAAGATTGACGACAAGAGAAGGAGGAAGAGAAGGAAAGGAAGGAGGATGGAGAGGCGGAAGGAGAGAAAGAAAAATCCAGGGGAGGAGGGTGAGGAGGAGAAAGTATATGAGTAGTTTGAGCAGGAGATGGAAACGTCGAAAACGATGGAGTTTGTGTCGGGGACCGCGGTATTGACTGTCAACTTTTATCGTCCAACAAAGTATTCCATTTCCTCTAGAAAATTAATAAAAGGGGGCAGGTTTTCAAGGTCTTTCGACAGTACTTTGTAGGTACTCTAACACTCCAGTTTTAAACCGGTTTAACGTTTTTGTAGCACGTTTCTAAACCTTTAGTCTGATTAAATATGTTGCAACTGATTTCTGAAGTTTGAATGATCATTGTCTATTTTATTGAGCTACGAAAGATATAATTGCAGAAGTTTTGCATTTAAAACGTGTGTATGGTTTATAAACCCCCTGTAATGAAATTTTCCCTCCGTATAGAAATTTAAATTCCTTGTTATTATAATAAAATCTGAAATGTAAATTTCAGTTTAAACACATGAAATAAATTTCAAATACTCGTTTTTTCATATTATGTGATATTTTGTTTTATTGGATTTAGTTACTAGTAAAATTAAGATTCATATGATTAATATTTCACTCGTGCCCTAAGTTTTCGATGATATGAAGAACTGATTCAATAATTAGCCGTTTCCAGCTGATATCAGCAAGAAATATCTAATGCTCTCGTTTAACTCACGCAACGTGCATTTGTTTTTCTTTCATTAGTAACATATATTTTCTCTGCGAATAAGTACACTGCATTATTCTGTGAAAGCAAACGAACACTATTAGTATCGCTTATTATTAAGTCATTGAATGTTTCGTTGAAACTTTACGTAAAGAAGAAGATGATAAAATAAGCAATTAATGCCCCCTAAAATAAAAAGGTAAACGTATAGAAATAGCGTTACTGAGTCGTTTCCTCTGATAGAAATTATGAAGTTTCAACAGAAATCTCAAAGGAAGAGATGTCTAACATTTTGAATTGACTGGAATAGAAGACTTGTGTAGTTTAATAATTATTCGTTTAATTTGTTCTTTTGTATGTTTTTTGAAATGTTGATATTATTTTTCGGTTTGTTGTGAGATAAATCATTTCTAACCATCATTTCAATATCTCAAAAACATTTAAAGTGTTTGTATTTTTTATTTATGTATCCTGCTTCTTCGACATTACTGTCTTTCAAGGAAGTAAATTACAATGAATAGTAGTAACGTTTAGAGTCTGTCGCTCAGAACTGTCGTGTTTAGGTAACTATATTGATTTATTTTGTGATTTTGATTATCTCAAGTTTGGAGATAGCAAATACACAATCGAAGTTTATTAGTTATTTAGAATACACTATATCTTTTTGACTTTAAGGAGGCTTAAATATATCTTTAGGGAAACGAGATTTAATTCTTTTTGGTTCATTATACGACTGCCCTAAATTAAAAAGGAAAGAACAGGGAGCTTTGGGAAGAATATTAAACAATTTCAAATTTAATTTTCCTAAATACTTTTTAATTGGTTCTAATTTAAAATCTCTATGTAACTGAGCGTTACTAATAAACCCTGGAGCTTTGGTATATTTTCTTAAAAAGTATTTTGAACTATTTGTAATGTTAAATGAGTGACGGCTACATTACACCAAACTGAACTAGCATATGAAATTGCAGGTTTTATAATAGATTAATAAATTAGTATTCCACATTTAACGCTGAGAGTGGAGTTAGAATTTAAAATATGATACAATTTGAAAATTGTGTTGTATGTTTTGTAAAGGGAGGTTTTGTTGGATGCAAGGCTGAACTTTAATGACACAGTAGATAAATCGGTATGGAGAATAAATAGCTTTACCTTCAGGACAGTCCGTTAGTTCTACAACACATGTTTGAAGGGGTAGTTTTTGCTTATTGAGTAAGTCTTGACACTTTAATCACTGAAAATGATCTACTTTCAAGTTTTTTACTTATTTCTTGTGCACTAAACGTTCCTGGCATTCCTTTAATCATGACTGACAATGATTTAACTGATTGATCTCTAAAAGAATAAAACTGAATATTTTCACTTTCACAAAAACTTCTAAAACTACGACAGTCTTCAATTGTGGTAAACAGTATGTTTTTTTTATTCCTTTCACACTTTGCAGTGAATTCGTCCTGGACAACATGGCGGTAAAGTGCTCTGAAGAAGGAAATTTTCGAAAAAGGTGTTATCAGAGATAAAAGTTTATTTGAAGAAAAAACCTGTCTGGAATAATGTAATGAGAGGGACAAATTTTCTAACTATTGCATTTTTTTGAAAATTCAAATTTAACAGTGAAAATAGGACCAGAGATATCTTTATAAGTGTGTTTCACTCTATGCTTAAAATAAACTTAAAGAAAAATTGGAGCCATTTTTGAAAAAATTTTGAAAATGTTCCAGGGGCTTCATATAAAGTACCCGAAAAGTTAGGATTTATTTTTCAAAATCTCAGAGCTTTGAATTGGGCCAGATTGATCGGGGAGTATTAATTTTGGCAAAAATTCTACGAATATTTTAAGCGGTATTGTTGTTTGCAGACAGACACACGGACATATTTTTTTGAAAACACACCTTTTGGGTATTGAGGAACTGGGGTCTGACATGGATACTGTCTCTTCTTTGAAAAGGATTTTCTACATAAAGGAGTAAGAAAAATATTTTTACGATATCAACAGCAGCATTACCTAACTTCCTTTATACTACTTACATTACTTCATATATACGTACTACGTTTACAAAAAAAAAGTAAAACACTGTCTTCAATATTGTAGTCGCAGGAAAAATTTTGAACTTTTGCAATTTTGTATATTTCATAGAAAATTACACCTAATCCATTTTTAAGCGTTTTCAACGATGCAAAGATACAATTTTTGAGAACATTTTTGAAATGTGTTTGGTTTCATATGAAGTACCCCCCAAAATATAAGTATTCGTTTCAAACTCGAAGGCCTCAAGTTTGTTCTCATCGATCTGGGAATACCAATTTTAAATAATATGTTCTGAATTGACCGCAGAGAGACTGTCGGACAGACAGCTAGGCAGACGTTTTGCGGTCAATCAAATTTTTTAGTGCCAAGAACCCACAGAAAGTGGGATTTGACTACACAACGAGCTAGATGAAGTAATTAACTTTATATGCCAAGTTGCATCCACTTTTTCGTTACCTGGACTCTACGAGTTTCCTGTCAGAATTCACTGATTTCTGCTATAGCTAAGTATTGAAAGTATCATAAATAATGTTACGAAAAACAAGCCACGAAGAGGAATCATGAAATTAGAAATTATTTATGAAAAAAAAAGTTTTCAATATTTGCAAAGCAAAGTTTTCTGCAGGAACTCGTGAATTCTCACGTGTCGAAAAAATCCTAAGTGCACAGGAGAGTTTACAAGTTAATGAGAAAGTTTTAATTTATTATTGGAATGTGATTCGTGTTGACGTGATTTTCCTCAATTTCCAAAATCCTGTTTCGCTCTTTCCCCGAGCATGATGCAATGCAAAGTATTATGAATATACTCAGTAAATTGTGTCGTTCTCAGCCTAAATTCTCTCAAGTTCTTCCTCACACCGACATTAGAAGAAGTATGCTTCATGAATTTGATTGGAAAATGTTTTAATATCCATGGCTGTTAGGTAAAAACTCTTTACAGCCAATTTTTGAAAATTAATTCATTTTAACATTGTCAATACCTTACAGCATCAGACAACCTACCAAATTTCGTAATCGTCAGTATTACGATTGGATACTAGTTAGAGAAAGCATTTTATTTTGGGGATGCTATGAAATTGGAACATACATAATACAAATATATTGTAATTTCCAACATTTCCAAATAATTATAGTATATGTAGTGAGCAATTGAATCTTAAGATATTAGAAACTGTATCCTTAAAATAAATATTTCCTTTTCAAAACAATGAGAGAGTAACTCAATGATTTCTGACAAACGTTTGGTTAGCCATAAGTTCAATCCCAAACTTTTTCACATCTAAAAATATGTCAAACAAAAAGGCTGAAAATAACTCCAATAAATCGCCATGTCATATCTCCAACATACTTGTAAATCATCCACGCGCCACAAAACTGACGAAGATAAAATAAAGCAAATCTCGGTTGAGATGAAAGATCGCAGAGTCATCTCCACGATACGACCTATTTATCTCCAATCTCAGATACAACGCACGAGACAATGACACAGGGCTCTTCACTGTCAGCGACGCATTCGACACAAAGATGTCACGGAGCGTCGGTGCTGAGAGTGGAGCAATCACAGCCGCCCGCGGCGGACGCCATCGATAGCAATCGCCTTTATCTGATGACCGAGCGTGCGCGTGGCGCGTGGCCGTGATGCCGACGGGCGGGGGCGGCGGGGGCGGGGCGGGGCGGGGACGGGGGCGGCGAAGGTGGCGGCGGGGGCGGCGGCGGCGGGGGGTGGCGGCGAAGGCGGAGCGGCGAAGGCGGTGGTGAGGGCGGTAGCGGGGGCGGCGGGGGCGGTGGCGAAGGCGGGAGCGGCGAAGGCGGTGGTGGGGGCGGTAGCGGGGCGGCGGCGGCGGGCGGCGACGGGCGGCGGCGGGCGGCGGCGGGCGGCGGCGGGGGCGGCGGCGGGGGCGGCGGCGGGGGCGGCGGCGGCGGCGGGCGGCGGCGGCGGGCGGCGGGGGGCGGCGGCGGGCGGCGGCGGCGGGCGGCGGCGGCGGGCGGCGGCGGCGGCGGCGGCGGCAAGGGCGGCGGCGGCGGTGGGCGGCTGTGATTGTCGTCGGCAGAAGGCGGACGGCGAAGTGGAGGCTGGACCAAGGGGTGAAGGTGGAGATAGTGGACGGAGGTGTGCGGGCGAGGAGGCGTGTTGTGTGGGAGTAGCCACGTGCGGGAGGTGCAGAGAGAGAGAGAAAGGAAGATGAGAGAGCAAGGCAGAAAGCCGGGGTCGAAGAAGGCGAGCGGTAGGATTGCCAACAATGGTTCATGTAAAAGGGAGGACATTCGATAAGCGCCAGATAAATAAATAAATAAATAAATAAATAAATAAATAAATAAATAAATAAATAAATAAATAAATAAATAAATAAATAAATAAATAAATAAATAAATAAATAAATAAATAAATAAATAAATAAATAAATAAATAAATAAATAAATAAATAAAAGTAAATAAATAAATGTATAAAAATTTTAAAAAACACATCAACACACGTTTTTTCAAAAATTTAATTTAGACGAACATCAGCTCTATTCCTTTTTCTCTCCATTATTTGTGATTAAAGTAAAAAGATTCATTCACAAAATGTAGATGAAGATGATCTGAACGTCTTTTTTAATTTCAGTCACTAGACCGAGGCACTTTCATGCACGCGGGTGTCAACGTTCAGAAAATAGATTTTTATGTTTTCTATTGCAATTTAAACAATACAACGTAGCAGATGTTAGTCACGTGATAAAATAAATGACAACAAATGTTTTAAAAAATTCTAAAAGGAGGACATTTAATATAAAAAGGAGGGTGAGAGAACCGTTGACTTCAAAAGAGGACTGTCTTCTTAAATGAAGGACGATTGGCAACCCTAGCGAACGGGATGAATGTAGTGGCTGTGCCGGGTGTGATATTATCCGCGCAACTTTTCTTGAGACCTCTATTCGCTCGCAGCGGGAGGAGTTAATTAGGTTAAGGTGTTTTTAAGTTTTAGTTAATTTCACAAAATGAATTTTATATCCAATTGTTCAAAATGTTTATGTCAAAAAAGTTCGTTTTTCGATGCGCAATATTTTATATTTAGGGATGGGTCCTCGATACTTGCGATACCTCGATACCCACGATACTCGGGAGGTATCGATAGCGATCGATACTTTCGGAAAATGACTCGATACTTTTTCGATACTTTCACATGTTTATGCCATTTCCATCTCTTCTGATTCTACAGAAGAATTGTCTTTACATTCCTCTTTCTCCTATTTTTCTTCTGTTAGCAACAAGGACAGTCTCTTTATAGAGACAATCTTTATTCTGAAGAGTTACCACGAAATATCATGCTATGAATACGATGAATTAAATCTGCCGACTTTCTTCCTCCTGATGCAAATGTACTACCTTACTGGAAAAACAAAGTGACTCTCCCCAATTTAAGAGAAAGTGCTGCTTTTCGGAAAGACTTTTCAGTACAGCTGGATTGATACGTGACAAAAAAAAACAAATAGACGGACCCAGAAAGTGTTAGAATGTTAGTTTTCCTTAATAAGAATCTTTAAAAACTTTAAAACATGAGTGTTCATCTCAATAGTTTTTAAATATTAAAATAGTACATGTATACATGTGTGAAGAACAAAATATATCCTTCCAATTCTGATTGAACCACTTTTGCTGCTGAGTCTTTAAAGTAGTATGGTATCGAGTATCGAATATCGAAGTTCTCAGAGAGGTAACGGTATCGGGTATCGGGTATCGAGTATCGAGAAATTCCGGTATCGACCCATCACTATTTATATTACATGGGAGCGAACGTTTCTGGTTATCAGATTTTGTCCACAATGCTCGTTGCTCTCGTTTATTCTTAATTCAACTAATGTTGGCGAATGAGTGGGGGTGGGTATTTCGGGGCTCAAGAGAACGTGCGCGGTCGGACGGTTGAGTGGGGCCGGTGGGAGGCGTGCGGGAAGGGATCTGGGTGGGGCGGGACGACGCGACGGATTGTAGCGAGCGAGCTGAGCTGGGGAGGGGATAAGAGGGCCTGGGTGAAATCACGGATGAGGCCAATTCCACCTGTATTAATACGCGGCAAAGCAGACGGTGAGCAGCCCTGTCCAGCGCTCTCTCACCATGCGTCTCGCCGCAGCTGTTTTCGCGCTCCTGGCGCTCGTTGCGGCCTCCCACGCCGCACGGAAGACATACGCGGGGTGAGACATTTTTAGACGCACCTACTTACTTGCCTAAATGCGCCAAATTACCACGTTCCCAGGAAAAGATCACTTTCATACGAATAGAAAATATTAGTAACATGCATTCTCTATTATTTCACCCTCTATAAAAAAAGTAAGTAAAAAATATGATAATGAAGAAAAGATCTGTAAATTCATTCTAATTAGTAGCAAATAGGAGCTATTCCACACAGTAAGTAAGTGAATCTGATGTTTCGAAAAGGAAGAAATAGTCAAATCGTAGTGCATATTATTTGCTACACATGAAATATATTATAATAGGGAAGTAAAATTCATTCCTATTTCTTTGTAAGGGGTTTGGTCAGTTATTTCACTGGTGTATTACTGACCCATACCCATTGAATTCTTGTACTCTTTACGAATCATTGTTTTTAAAGTTACGTACGATGCTACAAAATTTTATTTCACTTCGCACCTATTGTACGTCTTTGTACTCCAATTCGAATAAAAGCTCATACGATACCTGCAGTAACATATTCACCTGCAGTAACATACGATAACTGCAGTAACATAACATGTTCATTCGTATACCTGCAGTAACATGTTCACGAAGAACTTTATTAAATGACAACACCAATACATAATGTCTCAGAATAAATGTTACAAACTTTTAGACAATGTGATGCTGCCCTATTCTCACCCCTTACATTTACACTAGCATGCACTACACTACCACACATGCCGGGAGACCGGTCGGGAGCTTAGAGCTTGTCCCGGTTGGGGCGGTGCCCCACTGGTAGGAAATACCTGGTTGGGGAAAACCTCGGTAGTCGACGGTAGGTCGGCGCCGGATCTCACCATCCAGCGGGGGAAGATCACCGCCACCTCCCAGGCAAAAACACGCACTACACTTATGGAACGAATGACTATAGTAGTTGACGCGCCCAGAATCACTAACAATCAACCAATCAACGAACAATCAATCAATCAATTGAAATATTTATTCTGGGATATTCTGTATGTTCTCCGACACCGCACAGCAAAGTACTATATTGTCTCAAGGCTTCAATGCAAGCAATGAACGCCACTTTCCCTTCTGCAGGTACCGTCTCCTGCAGACTCAGCCCCTGGACGATGAGCGCGGCTTCGCCCTGGCCGTCCTGAGCGAGGAGCTGGACTTCTGGTCCCCGCCGCGCCGAGGTGAGGGCGCCACCATCTTCGTCTCCCCAGAGGAGCTGCCCTCCGTGGAGGCCATTCTCAAGAGGCTTGACATCGGCTACGAAGTGGCCGTCGCCGACATGGAGAAGTGAGCGTTCTGCACTGACAGGGTCCGCCTGACCCATCCATACCAGAAACCGCGCCATTTACGAATCTAGCGAGTAACTTTAATAGCTGGTAGACCTCCAGTTCCCGAATATTGGAAACGGATTTTGGAAAAGCTTCGCGATCCTCCATTGCGATGATTTTTCTACTGTTTGTGGGTGTGTTTTTTTTATTCCTTTCTAAAAATACCAGTTGTTTTCGCAGCTCTACTGCTAACCTTTCATAATATTTACAGTTCTCATACTTCAACATACCCAGCATAACATGCTTGTATACTAAAAGAATATTCTTGCCTCGATTAATCTCAGGTTGTTTGAATTTTTGTTTGTTAAGAACCAGTTGACACGTATTCACAAATGAATTACGGGAAAAAACTCTGCAGTTTCATTTCTCAGCAACGATCGTCATTCCAAATATATATTATATATTCCAAATATCGAAATTAGGCCCTAGATTTTTTATGAAAACAAACTTTATGTATTTGTGAAAGGGCGCCTGAAGAACTTGTTGAAATGTTTACATATATACCCAGAGTTTTAAAGCGATCCCAAAGAAACAAAAAATCCTATGGTTCCACACGAAAAAAAAAAAACAACAATGTTTCTAAAACACATATCCACGAAAGTGTTGGAATAACTATTTTCTCCACGTTACCTGTCAAATTTCAAAAGTCGATATCTAAATCATCAATATCGATATCGATAGCACTAAATGAAAAATATTTGGGATGCTAGTAGTTGCTAAATCACACCTTAATTTAGGCATATCTGGAAATAATGATCAATTTAGCAGAAATTAACATTGGATATCTGAAACATTTATGTTTCTCTACAAAAAGTGTTTCATCACATCTCAAAACTCCACAGTACGGCCATGCCACTCCATTGGTACTTGAGAGAGATATTTTCGTTTTCAGAGTGCTGGCTGCGTCTGAGCCTTATCCGTACCCCACCCCGCGAGCCGGTGGACGCGCTATCTCCTTCACCCGTTACAACAACGTCACGGAGGTAAGTCTCCACTTTCATGACCAACAGAATTATTTGAAGTCGAATAAATTGCTTATGGACATAAATGTAACTTCACTATAAGTACACACTGTATTTTGTTGGGTTCTCCTTTTGCTTGTTGTTGTAGTAGAGCTGAGAGAAAGTTACTATTTTGTTAGCAATGCAGAAAAATCAAATCTGCATTTCTATCTGCACCTGTTCGTTTGCCGTTGCAAATAAGTTTTCCATAACACGGGAATGAAAATGTCTAGTTTTTCAAATGTAGCTATCGCGTGTTTTTATTTATTTATTTATTTATTTATTTATTTATTTATTTATTTATTTATTTATTTATTTATTTATTTATTTATTTATTTATTTATTTATTTATGTATTTATTTATTTATGTATTTATTTATTTATTTATTTATTTATTTATTTATTTATTTATTTATTTATTTATTTATTTATTTATTTATTTATTTATTTATTTATTTATTTATTTATTTATTTATTTATTTATTTATTTATTTATTTATTTATTTTATTTATTTATTTGGCTCGTGAATCGGCCGTCTTGGACCACGCATACATCCACTTGCACGGGCTCAGTATCATTTATCACGTTGCAAGACTTGCAGGAAATCAATCGGGGGGGATCAGCACTAGGCTGAATCCGATTTTTATACTCCAGGGTTGTTAGTCCTGGGAGGATGGAAGATGGAATGATGATGATGATAATAATAAAGGATGAATTGGCGGCACACACAAACAGACATACACAAACACACACAGGCCCGAGGCGGGACTCGAACCCACAATCCTTCCGACCGAGATCAGCACGGCACGACTGCCTTAGCAGTTATTATTATTATTATTATTATTATTATTATTATTATTATTAACTTTTTCACGTTTCAATTAGTTATAGTTAAATTGTTGGGAAGGGATTCTGGAACTCAAGAAAGTGTGCGCAGATCTTCTCCCCCATACGTCACATACAGTTTTTACTGTTTTTTGACAAATAAATACTAAATACTAACAGTAGTCTACCAGGGGATCGGGATCAAAGATGAACCCAGAGTAGTTTTCTCCTCTATTAATTTTTCAAGAAAAAAGTACAATTTCATTGTTTGGTTACTAGAACCATTCCTAATCCTAAGTAATAATTTACCTTTTCCACACTAATTGGATTACAAAGAAACCGTCGCCATGTGTAATCTCTTCGTGGAAACTTTGGCGTTCTCTTACTGTAAGGTTTGCCTATAACTATGTCGTCATATTTAAAACTCATTAGAAACCTCATAAGCTAGCAGAAAAATATTGTAATCCATTCACGAAGACATACACAGTATAACGCCGCTAGACGCTTCATCTGCAGCACTGCTTGAGACGGTCGCGTTCATGCGACATCTTGCGGCAGAACCAAGAAAGACGCAAAAAGTGTGCCGAATTCCATCTTGGTGATACTATCCACAGATGCCACATTAAAAAAAACAAGTATATACCTACGATTACCGCGACTCTGCTGTAGTAGTTCTTAAATTTATAAAATCCCCCTCATTTATTTTTCAATTTACTCTGGGGACCATCATTGACTCCATTACCATTCGCTGTGGCGTTTGTCGGGTAGAAAGAGATTACTGGAAGAAGGGACCTCTTTGAGAGCTATTGCTTGGCCAATTCCTAGAAACACGCCTGTATGTTATGTCCATGCACTTATTTTGTCAGTGCGTCTGCTTACAGTTAGCTCATTTGTAAATAGCTTCGTCCCTATCTCTTGACCCTCATCTCGATCGGGTTTTTGTCCAGTTTCCCTGATCCATTGAGCAAATGCTGAGATGGCCCCTTGTTTTGCTTCTGGACGTACATGTAGCTTCACTATGCGCACGTTTTGTTGAACTTGCCTTTTGCTTGTAGAGTTAGTAGAGCTTAGGGTGAGTTTCGATTTTGTTAACAATACAGAAAAATCAAATCTGCAGTTCGTTTACCGTTGCAAATAAGTTTTCTATAACTCGGAAACAAAAATATCTTATTTGAAATGTTAATCCCTAGCTTTTTAAATTTATTGTTATTATTATTATTATTATTATTATTATTATTATTATTATTATTATTATTGTTATTTTATCCTTCAACTATTAATTGTTAAATTATTGGGAAGGGATTCTGAAACTCAAGAAAGCGTGCGCAGATGATTTTCTCCCCATATGTCACATACAGTTTTTTTCATTGTTTTTGACTAAATTAATATCTAAATTGTAATGCCATCGCTCTCATTCACGTTAATTTGCTTCCCGACCTGTCGATGAGGTCTCTTCTTAGAGTAACTCCTCTCTATGGAAGGATTTTCCTTGGAATGAGCCAAAGTGACAGCTCGTGCTGGCAACATAACTGAAGGTTCTGTGGTCGTTGTGTCCCTGATCCCATTAGACTCCCTTCCCGCATTCGTTTGTTTGCAGTTGGCTAACTCGTAAATGCTTGACGCTTCCTTTTGTTTTGGCCTCGTCCGAAAAAAATACAGTGCGCCACGAGAAACAATTGAAACTAGGAAGTGCAGTGTTATGTGCTCTCCTGTAAAACTTTTTTTAATATTACATTGATTTTACTTTTTGTGTGATAAATATTATGTTTGTTTTAAAACCGAGACTTGCATGTTAGATGCGCACTGGTGCACGTGTTTCCGACTATTGTGTTGTTGTGTGGTGAGCTGTTTATTTATTTATTTAACGTCAAAAAACAGTTAAAACTGCGTATGACGTGCTATAGAGAAAAGTGAATTGTGTGCACATTTTCGAAATTCTGTGATCCCTACACTAAGTCATATACTACTTAAATTTTGAATTTTGAAAGGGAGAAAAAAACTCCCATGTAATAAAATCTATTTTCAAGGATAAATAAGAAATAAATTTTAAATTTTGAAAGGGAGAAAAAACAAACAAAAAAACTCCCATGTAATAAAATCTATTTTCAAGGATAAATAAGCAATAAATTTTGGCTCTTATTACTTCCTGCCGCGACAACATGGAAACGATAATTTGAATAATTGTATTTCCCACTGAATTCTAGAAGACGTGCTGTGATTGAGAGCTTTCTATTTACATTCGTGGCAGTTTTCTTTTACTGATTGTGAGAGCATGTTAAGAGATTTTCCACATTCGTAATTAAATGTCAATATTTCATGGACTCCCATACGTGCACGTACCTTATCGAAACTCTTAAAGATTTCTGTACAGTGATATCTTCACGGGAGCCATAACCAAACACATTACGAAGGGGCGTGGGTGAACAGCTGTCGCGGCGGAGAGATTCTGCTCTGAATTACACGTGATGTTCACTTGTTTTGCGAAATGTCACTTTAACTCATTCTTAAGGAAATCCTTCTATATCAGAGGCATTGGTATGCGACTATCAATATAGAATTTTACATGATGCTATATCAAATCCTATATCAGAGGCATTGGTATGCGACTATCAATATCGAATTTTACACGATGCTACATAAAATCCTATATCAGAGACATTGGTATGCTACTATCAATATAGAATTTTACATGATGCTATATCAAATCCTATATCAGAGGCATTGATATGCGACTATCAATATCGAATTTTACACGATGCTATATCAAATCCTACATCAGAGGTATTGGTATGCGACTATCAATATCGAATTTTACACGATGCTATATCCAATCCTACATCAGAGGCATTGGTATGCGACTATTAATATCGAATTTTACATGATGCTGTATCAAATCCTATATCAGAGGCATTGGTATGCGACTATCAATATAGAATTTTACATGATGCTTTATCAAATCCTATATCAGAGGCATTGGTATGCGACTATCAATGTCGAATTTTACACGATGCTGTGTCAAATCCTACATCAGAGGCATTGGTATTATACTATCAATATCGAATTTTACACGATGCTTTTGTCTCTTCAGATCCACGCCTACCTCGATGACCTGGCGGTCCAGTATCCCAATCTCGTTACTGTGCTGAGCGCTGGCAAAAGTCTTGAGGGTCGTGACCTGAAGCTGGTAAAGATCTCCAACAGCAATGGCCGTACCGGAAAGCGCGGCATCTTCATCGACGCCGGTGAGCACAAATTTTATGATCATTCGACCTATGGTTTCAACATATTTCGACATATGATTTTGACATATTTGCGGCGGCGATGGTGTTAACGGTTAGTGTATCGAACTGTTTTACCCAAATTCGCGGGTTCAAACCCGATCGAAGCCGTTGATTTTTAAGGGCGAAAAAATCCTTCGTACGCCTTCCTTCGGAGGGGAAGTAAAGCCGGCTGTCCCATGTTAGTAGATTTACTGCATGTAAAAGATCAAGCCTAAATGAAACATCTGAGCTAAATTCAAATTGCCTGTTTCGTCGCCCAAGTGATACCTTCTTTCTTCCCTAGTAGGTGAAAGGAGCGTAACGAAATTTGCGTGGTCAGACGGAAGAGCGGGCCTCATGGGCTGAGTCTCGCCATGTAAAATATGGCATCCATTCATATGGTTGCCAGATATGCGGTTTTCTTCATGTCTGTCCAGTCGAGAGAATCTTTGCAAACTGGGCAAAAGATTTTTCCGGTTTTAAAGAAATTTCGTGCATTATCAGGCTGCTTTTGTCAAACAAATCTTTAGCGACATGAGAAATGTATGAACTGACAAAAGAAATCGTCTCTCTGTAAACACTGAAAAAAATCAATGTGCGTTTTCTTCAATACAAACTGTAGTTACACTGAATTCAAAGATGCTATTTCAGGCAATAAACCTTTATTAAACACAGTGATATTGAAAGATAATTTTAAAAAAGTACATTGTAAATTTGTTTATCATTGTCAGTAATTTTTAATTTTTAGGAGCTAATAAAACTTTTGAAAATTTCCGTTTTTTCCTTCTAACATATATGGCAACCTTACTTGGAAGGCACATATCCGCTGTGCCCTATTGAAAGTTATATATCTTTAACACTCCCTCCATTCTTTCTCTCCCAGGTTACACATTTTTGTTTCTATGAAGCAAGAGTAGAAAGGTGTAGTGAACATACAAAAATAAGGTTTTTATAAAACAAAATAAGGCAGTTTATTTGTTAAACAAAATTATTCTGAATGGACAGGCCGTTTAATTCAACTTCGTAGCAATCAAAGCAATTAGTTAAGGTTGAAATGTGCTTCAAATCAGTAGTAAATAAAAGGTGTGGTCTTTATCAACGATTTTATTGAAGAGATTAGAAGTTTTTGCCGTCTTAACCATAGTCTTCTAATGATCTGTCATTCTTGTCCTTACGGCGTTCACTAAGACATCGAATATTGTCAATATCTTCAAAAAAAATTCATTTTTTCTCGTAATTAAGAGTTATACACCACACCAGTATTTCACTATTCAATTCAACTAATTGCGGAGGTCTACTTGGCATCAAAGTGGCCTCCTCTCAAACTTCCCAGAGTTTGAAAGAAGCCTTTTTTGGCCGTGAACACAGTAGAGAGCACTTGAGATGCACGAAGCACACTTCAGAGGCGAGAACACGTGCTAGAAAATACGTGAACCTCTTAGCAAAGATATGATTGGTTACCAATGCAGGGAATCCCATTATTTCTCGTTATTCTTCAAATGTTCTCTAGATATCAGATTTTAGAACGTTTGTCGAGATAAGATCAAACGGATACTTGAATTTTGAAAAGACATTGTCATGTGAGCTCATTATTTTGGATACATGAAAACAATCTCTTTTCAAATACCAATTTTATATTAGATGTTTATTTCTGAATATCAGGCAAACTGGGAAGAAGAAAACATTAGGTACAACGTTCATATGTTGTATTTGCCAATGCATATTTCAATTTATCTTTAATCTAAGAGTATCGGTTTCAGAAAACTTGCAACATACATTCTTCATCATAACATTTAACACCGTTAACAGGCACACCTACTTAATTGATCTACACTTCCATTTGTAATAGCTTGTCTGACAACCTTTGGACCTAGCGTTTGACTCTAATACACAGCTTCATTAAAATCAAATGGATAGAAGTTTTCTGACTCTTAAATTATGGGCAGTGTTAATTTCTGATTTTCTTCTTAATACATAGTGTGTATAATTTTCATGGACACTGCCTGAATAACAATAAATTAGGAAAAAAGAAATAAATATTGCAAAAACAGTTGTGATTATGGAAAAAAATGTGAACAAATTGGAAAGGCCATTGTTGATTTCTGAATTTCTTGTTGTCACACGGTGTGTAGAATTCTTATAAACACGACCTTAATACGAATAAATGTGAAATAATTATCGGAAGAGGTGATGCCTAGTTAAATTAAACACAATCAATACAGCTTCGGCCCGGAAAATGGGAAAACCTTGCTCCTTGAAACAATACGTATCATTGTACGTAATTTGTAGATTTAATTTTTTTTTAATTTAAAATATATTTTTATAAAATTATATAATATTATTTTTATAAAATTTCTAATATATTTTTTTAATTTATCATTTTTAACACCCATTGCCCATCAAACAACAAACTATATTCTATTAAATGTACCAAATAACAACACAATTAATTTTGAAATTAAATCAAGTCTTTGAGCTAAGAAATATTGATTTTCTAAACAAATGTTTATAGCTGTAACACGTATCTTGAAAGGAATATAACATTTTAAATATTCTTTACGTTACCCTTCAGGTAAAAAATTTATATAAGAGAAGAATACATTGTGTACTAAAAATAATTTTCATTAATATGTAAGCATGATGCAAGTCAACCAATAAAAATAGTACATTTCGAAAGAACAATTAGTATTCATTCGATGGTAGCAAAGTCTCTAGAAACTTTTCTGGCATGTGAAAAAGCGATATTTTTTAGATAGCTTTTTAACTGCTTGGCTTAGTGACCACTGCGATTTTTAACAATGGAGTAACTGTAAGGGGGACACATCAGGACAACATGATCACACACCAACATTCATGACCTGGGCGGGATTCGAAACCGCGACAATTCCAGTCGAGGCAGCGACGGTCCTTCAGCCCAGATTTGCCATCTGTCCTCCTTTTGGAGGACATGTCCTCCTTTTTTAATATTGTCCACCTGTCCTTCCTCCTTTTTTAAATTTACATGGATTGTCCTCCTTTTTGTCCTGTTGAATTGAAAATAACACTGGCATAATTTTAAAGTCATTTAATTCATTAAAGGGACTTCACATTATGAATATCTACATTTTAATCCGAATAAATGGCCTGCATAATAGATCATTAGGATTATTTTTATATAAAACTTATTTATGCTTCTTGTTTGGTGGATAACGAAGGTGAGTGCGGGAACGAAGTTATTCGTTTGGGAGCTTTCATTTGTAATGGCGCAAAGCCTAATATGATTTTTAAAGACTATTAATGGTTAGAAATTGTTGAGTACATTGTCTATACATCGTGGAGTATAAAAATGTAAAGTGTTCTCCTTTTCACTGAAATGTCCTCCACTGGGAAAAAATTGTTCTGGTAACCCTTCCTCAGTCTTACCGACGATCTTTGCAGTGCGGTCTTTATTGTATAAATACTCAGTGCGGCTTTAGATGATAGACGTTTGTTTTCTTTTTCATGTAATTCAATGTTTTAAGAATCAGCAGTTTTTATATTATTATTACGGTTATTGTCATTATTATCATTTTAGCATTATTATATAATTTGCATGACATTTATTATCTTATTTATGTAATTAACTGCCACCGTGTTACACCCAATTGCAGTTTAAATAAATGTATCTTATCTTGTTCACAGCCATCCACGCCCGCGAATGGATTGCCCCTCCCGTTGCCCTCTACATCATCAATCAGTTGGTGGAGAACTACGAAGCCAACAAGGACCTGGTCGATTCCCTGGACTGGTACGTGTTGCCTGTAATCAACCCTGATGGCTACGAGTACACCTTCACCAACGTAAGTGAGAACCATCATTAATAAATCATAAATACGAGTATTAAGACGAACTAAAACGAATTTGTTAATTCGAATTGGTGAATACGAGATGGGACTATGAAGGAAGAAGTGACGATTTTTGCTCTGCACGATTTTCAACCTCAAATCGTCTGTGTACGTGCAGCAATACGTGTTCTGCCACTAGGGTGCATAAATTTACCTGCAGAAATAACAATATATCTATATATAACCCCTAAGGTAGCGCCTGGTCTACTGATTTATTACTACAAATCCTCTGTATAATGTGCTTTAACTAATCATTTATAATGGCGTTACAACATGTGACTTAATGACCGGAATGTAACTTGCCGTCCAATTCGTAATGAAAATGGTAGGAGAAACTCTATTTTGAATATTTGCTTAACACTTCAGGAACGTTTCTGGCGCAAAACTCGTTCCAATAACGGCAACCCCGCCTGCTTGGGAGTCGATGCTAACCGCAACTTTGAAGATAACTGGCTCGGTAGGTATCTACAATATAGAACGATTTTTCTAAGGATGAGCCAAAGTGACAGCTAGTGCTGGCAACTTAACTGAAGGTTCTGTGGTCGTTGTGCCCTCGAGCCCATCAGATTCCCTACCCACATTTGTTCGTTTGCAGTTAGCTAACTTATAAATGGCTTCGAAGCTTCCTTTTGTGATGTCTTCGCCCGACAAAAATATAGTGCGTTGCGAGAAATAATTGAATTAGGAAGTGCAGAGTTATGTGCTCTTCTGTAAAATCTTTTTTCTTCTATGAACATTACATTAAATTTATTTTTTGTGATAAATATTATGTTTATTTTCAAACCGAGACTTGAATGCGAGATGCGTACCGGTGCACGTGTTTCCGACTTAAGATCATTTTTCTTTCTATTTACATTCGTGGCAGTTTTCTTTTACTGATTGTGAGAACATGTTAAGAGATATTCCACTTACGTCATTAAATTGAAATATTTCCGGGACTCGCGTACGTGCATATACCTCAGCGAAACTCTTAGACTTTTGGATAGAGATATCTTCAGAGGAGCCATAACCTAACACTTTACGAAGAGCCAGAACAGCTGTCGCGGCGGAGGGATACTTGTCTGAATTACATGTGATGTTCACTTGTTACGCGAACTGTCACTTTGGCTCATCCTTAGAAAAATCCTTCTATATCATGTGAAATGTCTTTGATAATCCACAACTCATTTTGAGTAACCGATAAAAAGCAGAATTTCATCACAAAATAAACGTGAATGTATGATGGGCGTGAATCGCAGACTGAGAGTGGGAGAGATTGCCTTGTTCCTAATTAACGTCATTTAATGCGAGTTTTTCGAAACAACATTTTTCACCGAATATTGATCAACTTTTTTCTTGAACTCAAATTATTGTTGTTATTATTATTACTATTACTATTATTGTTTATATTATTATTACTATTACTGTTTCTATACAATTAAATACTATACTGAGCATCACAAGGAAAGTAACATTAATTGTAACAGTGATATTTAATGTATTATTTACCATTTGGACTGTATCATTCTAAACAATATGTAACAACTATTGTATCGCAGCTTCTGGGTCAAAGACACCCTTCTCGATCAGGTTTTTCATCCAGTTTCCCTGATCCATTAAGCAAATGCTGAGATGGCCCCTTGTTTTGCTTCTGGACATAAATGTAACTTCATTATCTGTGCACGACTTCTAGAATTCAGTTGGAAATATAGTTATTCAAATTATTGTTTCCATGTTGTCGCGGCAGGAAGTATTACTCCTTGACGAAGGACATCATGGATAAGAGCCCAAAATGTATTGCTTATTTACCCTTGAAAATAGATTTTATTAGATGGGAACTTTTTTTTTAAATTCAAAATTCAAGTAGTATATTATTTACTGTAGGGATCACAGAATTTTCAAAACGTGCACAGAATTCACTTCTCCCCATAGCACGTCATACACAGTTTTAACTGTTTTTTGACGTAAAGAAATAAATATTACTATTCCTACTATTCCTACTATTCCTACTATTCCTACTATTCCTACTATTATTATTATTATTATTATTATTATTATTATTATTATTATTATTATTATTATTATTATACTAATTGATCTGTAACCTACAAACATTCAGCGAGTATACCAAATATATGACTCCAATTTCAGTGATTGGGTCAAGCACTAACCTGTGCTCTGAGACCTACGCTGGGCCCTCCGCTGCATCCGAAGCGGAGACCCAGGGGCTGGAAGCTTTCCTGAAGAGCATTGGCTCCGATATCGACCTCTACCTCACCTTCCACAGCTACGGCCAGGTGAGTTTACTCAAGCGATCAACTCTGCGAATTTAAAACCCATAAAGACATTTTTTTAGTTTGCACCATCAGTGGGCAATCGGGCCAAATCACAGTCACGAACATTTAAGAAAATAAAAAAATAATTTGATTCATTTTTTTAAGAAATCAATTTCAGCAATTTTAAGTCACTGAAGAAAGATATAGAAAGTCATATTCACATTTTGTTCAATTCAAATGTGTTGATGACGCTTCCTATCAACTATTTACTTTCTAGATGTTCGAAAATAATATTCCTTACTTTTCAAGTCCAGTTTTCAAAATCGATTCGGCACTAAATGATAGTGACTTCTTGGCTGCCCGGGTGACGCCGCGTAGTGGGCTGAGAGGCCGACGTTTCGCCTGACATGTCGCAGGCTTCCTCAGGGCATTGACTAAATGATAGTGTCCCGCAGTTTTTCATGAACCTCCCATTGTGAATGAAACGACCGTGTCGAACTCTACATATATTGACCAAACATCAATTGATGTTGACCTTTCTAACCTGGCACTAGAAAACAGGTAGGTACCACGTAATTTTGCCGAGCTCTTTAAAATCCCCCTCGGCGTAGAGCTCAAACAGGTACCTAATCAGACACTACCGCTTTCACCAGCAGAGCATCCGTTGCCGTCGCTACCAGAACCACGGTCCCCATCAATATCGCCATTTCGTCTCCGTCCCCGGCTCCCGCCCGTCATCTAGAACCTTCTCTTCTGTCGCCTCCACCCACGCCTCACTCCACGTCTGCACACATGTCTCCACTCATGCATACATTCACACCCGCGCCTCCATTCATGTATCCTTCCTCGCCTCCGCCCACCCATCCTCACTCCCATCCATCCACGGCTCCTTCTACGCTTCCACCCACGCCTCCACCGACGCATCTTCTGATGCCTTCGTGTATGTCTCCACCCACGCATCTTCTGACGCAATCGCGTATAACTCCACCCACGCATCCACCCACACATCGACCCACTCATGTACTGACGCCTTCATATATGCCTCCGCTCACACACACGCATCTACTGACACCTTCATATACATGCCTCCACCCACGCATCCACTGACGCCTTCGTATATGCCTCCATCCACACATCAACCCACGCATCTACTGACGCCTTCATATAACCATCCACCCACGTATCCATCCACCCATTTACTGACGCCTTCATATGTGCCTCTACCGAAGTATCACACACGCATCTGCTGACGCCTTCAAATATGCCTCCATCCTTACGTCCACCCACGCGTCAACACACATCCACCCACGCATTCAATCACGCATCCACCCATTTTTGTACTGACGCCTTCATACATGCCACCACCCACGCATCCATTCATACCAACCGGGAGCGGTAGCTCCATGCATCAAGTGATGTCACTACAGCGCCTCTGGCCGGGAGGTCCTAGGTTCCTACTCCCCACGGCGGCAGGATTTTCGACACTAGCTTTCCAGCTAGGCCGAATTCAGTCGCTGTCTGGAGGAGAATTCTAGCGGCCGGCTGCTCTGATCTGCAGTTTTCTGTAGTTTCTCCGATCAACACCAGGCGAATGCCGGAGCAGTACCCTACCAAACGGACCGCGCGCGATCTATCCTTCCTCTTCCTTGTCCAATCCTCTCCCCTTACACACACACTTACACTAACATGCACTACACTACCACACATTCGGGGAGACCGGTCGGGAGCTTAGAGCTTGTCCCGGCGGGGGCGGTGCCCCGCTGGTGGGGAGAGTCCTGGTTAGGGGGAAACCCCACTAGCCGACGGTAGGTCGGCGCCGGATCTCGCCATCCAGCGGAGGAAGATCACCGTCATCTCCCGAGGAAAAACATGCACTACACTCACGGGACTAATGACCAAAGCAGCGCCCGGAAATACGAAAAAAAATCAATCATTCATACCACCACTCACGCCTCCACCTATGCATCCACCCACGCACCCATCTCCATCACTAACCTCCCCCCCTATTGCCCCTTTGCTTCCGTCGCTCCTTCCCCCATCCCGGCGGCCGCCGCGGGCCTCGTCCCTTCCGCCCCGCGCGAGTTGCACAATTTCGCGCGCGTTTCGGGCCCCGTCGGCGCATGCCGCGCTTTGATCTCGGGCGGCGCACAACGCGATTAGGAGCGCCGAACGAGCGCAAATGTCGTTACGCGCCGGGCGCCGCCCACGCCCACGCCCTCGCCCACGCCCAACGCCCACGCACCGCCCGCGGCCGGGGCAACGGAGTGGGTGGAGGGGTTAGGATGGGGAAGTGGAAATGGTGATGGAGGTGACGCTGGGAGAGGATGGTGAGCGGTTTCGTGAAAGCCTACGCCCAACGCCCACGCACCGGAGTGGGTGGAAGGGTTAGGCCTGGGAAGTGGAAATGTTATTGGGGATGACGCTGGGAGAGGATGGTGAGCAATTTCGCGAAAGCCTGAAAGATGGAAATCGTGATGAAAACCAAGATGCAATGTGTTGATTGATTGATATTTTCGGGTTTCCGGGCGCGTCAATTGCTTTGAACATTAGTCCCGTGAGTGTAGTGCATGTTTTTTTCTCGGGAGATGCCGGTGATCTTCCCCCTCTGGATGGCGAGATCCGGCGCCGACCTACCGTCGGCTAGTGGGGTTTCCCCCTAACCAGGACTCTCCCACCATTGCCCCAGCCGGGACAAGCTCTAAGCCCCCGACCAGCCTCCCGGAATCTGTGGTAGTGTAGTGCATGTTAGTGTAAGTGTGTGTGTGTGGGGGAGAGGATAGGACAAGGAAGAAGGACAGATCGCGCGCAGTCCGTCGCCCGTTTCAAATTCCAGAAAGATGGAAAGCGTGATAATCAAGTAGCATAGTGGCTGTTAATATGAAAGTATACTTGGGTTTTTCTAACCTGACGAATGACACTTCATCAGTTGTTACGCTGCGAGGGGATGGTTAGCGATTTCGCAAATTCCAGTAAGATCGAAAGCGTGGTGAAAACCAAGGTGCAAAGTGGTTGTTAATATTAAAGTATACTTGGGTTTTTCTAACCTGAGTGATGATAGTTCGTCAGCCTTTACAGTGTCATCCAATCAAGAGCTAAATTGTCTTCACAGTGACGTCACTGTGGTGAGGTGTTTGTTCCCGATTGGACGAAACCGCAACAGCTGATCAACTGTCATCAGCCAGGGTACAGCAACCCAAGTATAGAAGGGTTTTGGCGAGTGACGAATATGTGAAATTATTGGCAGGGTAAGAAACTGATTGAGATAGAAGTGAAGTGTGAGAGAGAAGAATGATACAGCAAGGAGACTAAATAGCGTGATTGCTAGTATCAGAATCAGCTAATGTCATCTGGACGAGTATCGCAGTTAGCGAGCCTGTGGTAACAGAACAACATTAGTGCAGTTGATATCTGACTATACTTTGGTTTTTCTAAGTTGGCAACTGAGGGTAGTATCTCCAAGATGGAATTCGGCACGACGTTTTGCGTCTTTCTTGGTCCCGCCGCAAGATGTCACATGATCGCGACCGCATCAAGCAGCGATGCAGATCAAGCGACTCCAGCGGCAGGACAGAATGACTCAAAAAGTATGCCGAATTCCATTTTGAAGATACTACCTTCAGCCGCCACGTTAGAAAAACCCAAGTATGGTGGTGACACTGGCGATTGAGACAGCTCCGTGGCGAGGCTACAGTCGTGGGCTGAGGCATGGGTGAGGGCGGGGGTGAGGGCGGGGGTGGGGGTGAGGGCGGAGGTGGGGGCGTGGGGGAGCGGGGGGCGGGGTCGGTGGGGGAAGATGGAGGGAGGTGGCGGCGTAAGCAGCAGGCCCAAAAAGCGCGAGTTCGCCACCGCCGCCTCAAGCTGAGTCCCAGGGAACTTCGTAATGTGATTAACGATCGGATCTCGCTCCCTCTGGCGGCGGCGGCTGGTACTCTTTTGAGCGCGCCGCCTGGCGGCAAGGCTCTGAAGCTGCCGCTTCACTGCGCAGATTTCGCGTCGCTTGCCCTCGACCCGAGCAGTCTATTTAAAGAACGCACGCTTTGTAATCAGTCCTCCATTGTCTTCATTGCACCCGTGTTATTTGTGTCATGTCCAAAGAGGGGAGACGGTGCTGCAAAGAAATATTAATTAGCGTAGATATGAACACGCACAAGAGGCTAAATTTCCGGTTGTCTACAAGACAGTACATCATTTAGTATTCCTCACGAATACTGAAATTCCTGGTTGAATACTTACACGTGCACGAAAATAAGAATGTTCCTTTCGCTAACATCTTCTGTCAATAGTAATGCTAATGCATCAATATGGTCTGAAACATACATTTCATTTCAATATTTCTTTTTATCTGAAACTTTTTGTGTGGAATGCTTCTTTAATTGTCTATATGCGCTATCTGGTACCAGAATCTCGCTGAGATACGCATAGATACATTTGGTAAGTCGGATGCAATTATATTTTTACAGTATTTGTTATTTTTTATGATCTAGTCACAACGCAAATCTCCGCTAATTCAGCTTACTAATTAAAAACAAAACTTGCATTATCGATTAGAATATTTGAGAGCCATTTCGTGAAAATATTGAGTTGATTAAGACAGAAAATTAAAGTGTAAATAACATTTAGGGGGAAAAAAACTATTTCAAACATATCTCAATCAAATAGTCGTAGTTGCTACAAGTGATAAATAATAATTATCAACAAATGATTATCGGACGTGTCTATACAACTGTTTTTTTCCTTTTGAATATTTTCGAGCTATGTGAACAAATTCATTGCATTTTAAGAATTTTGGCCTTTTGTCTTAATGTGCACACTCGCGCCCTTAAGACTCGCAATTATAAGAACTTCATGGCCGTTGTCTTTCTCATTTGATTTCTTGTTATTGTATAACTAGATATAACATGCATGCTTCACCAAATATCTAATTTTACTCTTAATTACATTCTTTCCTGTTTCTTGCTTTGCCTTCATTCATAACCTTCTAAGCATTTTTAACTGCTTTACTGATTAGGCAGTATGCAAATTTGTTTTGTTGTTTTCATAATCGCGAACGACGCAAGTTTCATATTCCACAAGAGCATCCTCTATAATTCCCTGGTTGGCAATTTCCACCATGTAACAGATGTATTGTCTTCCTGATTCATTAGGTTGATATCGTTTTCGTCGTAACTGAGAATGTATCGTAGCGTAGCTTAGTTTTACAGAAATTTCCTCAATTACATTTTCTATAAAACCTCTCCACATTGTCATCTTTCATGTAGTCATGATTTTTTAGCCGAACATTTCAGCTTCGTCTTTACGTAACCATGTTTTATAATTCATTCCATCGTTTCAATTCATTAATTTCTTCACGTTCCAAAATCCATTCGCGTACGTCATTTCCACCATCGCCAGTAAAAATGTGTTAAATTATCTTCAATATATCCTGAACCAGAAACATTAACTCGTAAGTACTCTCTTCTCGATACCTCCGTCTCTTGCCATTTAAGATTCCCAAATCCTTTATGCGAAGTTCCACTTTCACGCTTACTCTTCTCTTAAAATACCTTGTGTCTCTCGTATCTACTTCATTCCTTACGCCTATACAAGTCATATATGTCATTGCTACTGTCACCGTCTACATTGTCTGTATCAAAATTCCCGACTTCACTTATTCGATCACCTTCGTCCCTCGTTACAATAGTTTTTCTTCTTTTTAACATCCCAGTAATATTCTTACCGTCTTCTGACGTTCTACTATTTTCTGCTTTTTACCATTCGATGACAATTCTATTTTACTTAATTATTTTTACGTTAAATTCTCCGGCTCAAGTATTTCATCGTTGTACTCGTTTTTTGAATTCATATCGTCAAATAACAGAAATTCCAGCTAGTACAGTTTCCTTTCCTCCTTACAAGTCGCTTATGCAATTAAACTGAATTCGTCAATTTTTACGACTGAAACTCATTCTCATTTACCCGTAAATATAAACTTAATTCATTTTCTTATTCTGCTTCCTTAGCCCGGACGATAGCCCAATTGTAGCAACGTGTACAAAATTCAAGTTTGTTCAACGTTCACTTCTTATAAACAAGTACTGTCCATAGCAACTCCCCACATCATCACGGCGCGCGCGCGCACACGCACACACACACACGCGCGCACACACACACACACACGCGCGCGCGCGCGCGCACACACACACACACACACACACACACACACACACACACACACACACATACATACATACATACATACCGGGAGCGGGAGCTCAGTGCATCAACTGATGCCACTGCAGCGCCTCTGACCGGGAGGTTCTAGGTTCGAGTCCTGACGGCGGCAGGATTTTCGACACTAGCTTTTCAGCTAGGTCGAATTCATTCCCCGTTTGGAGGAGAATTCTAGCGGCCGGCTGCTCTGATCGGTAGTTTTCCGTGGTTTCTCCAATCAACACCAGGCGAATGCCGGAGCTGTACCCTACCAAACGGGCTACGGACCGCGCGCGATCTGTCCTTCCTTTTCCTTGTTCTATCCTCTCCCCTTATACACACACTTACACTAACATGCATTACACTACCACATATTCCGGGAGACCGGTCAGGAGCTTAGAGCTTGTCCCGGCTGGGGTGGTGTCCCGCTGGTGGGAGAGTCCTGTTATGGGGAAATCCCACTAGCCGACAGCATGTGGGTGATGATCTCGCCATCTCACGATAAAAAACATGCACTTCACTAATGGGACTAATGACCAAAGCAGTTGATGAGTCCGGAAACAAGAAAAAATTATATATATGGAATGTAAAGGGTCGAAAATATTCATTTTTACAAATGAAAATTAAGATCACGTTCTGCCGCAATTGCAGCCAAAGAAATTTCAGTATATTTCGAACACCAATGTGGGCAAATATCACACCTATAACTTCGTTTTCTGAGAGATCAAACCACACCTACATTGGCAAAGTGTGATCATCTTAGATCCTTGCGTGTCCTAGAAGTTTGTAACATTTATTCCGAGAGACTCGGTACACCAAAGCAACCGTATTTAATAATACTTGGAATACCCATCTTAAATAACTCATTATTCTACTGGGATTTCATTCCCGCATCAACGCATCTCCGTCTCCATTCCCAGAGCGTTTCACAACGCTAACTCCCCACAAAGATAAATTCCCAGGCACGTTACCCCGCGATGAAGCCGTCAAGCGCAACGTATGGAGCGCTCGTGAGCTCGTGCGGGGGAGGACGACGCGAAACAGGCTGTTTCCCCTAAGAGCAACCTCTTTGCGGAAGATATAAAATACGCCTGTGTATTTCCACAGAGAAGAAGCCAAGGGTTTCGAGGCCTCGGGAGACGCGCCCCGCTGACAAAGTCGACACGAAATTTCAGTTAAGCCAACCCGGAGGCGTGGAGGAGGTGCGTGGATCGCGGCGTCGCGTCGGCGGAGGCGGAGGCCGGGGCGAGGGCGGCGGAGGCGGTGGTGCTGAAAGTGACAGACCTTAATCACCCCCGGAGTGCGCCACCACAATGGCCGACGCAGTTCCGCCACCGAGCAGGCTCACCCGCCAACTTCCCGCAAGTCTGATTGATAATTATGGCGCGTCTCGCTTTCTGGCGGAGCTCTTTCGTATGGGGGCGGAGGCTGCGCAAACGGGTTGAGGGAGAGGGTGAAGATGTGACGGAGGGTTGGAGGTGAGGATGGTGAGACGGTATGAGCAAGCTTGTAAATGATCATAATCATTGGAACTGTTAAGAAGAAAGAATTGATTGTGATTGACTTGGGAGGGGAAAATGTCATGAGTATGGACGTAACATAAAAGATTTTTTTTGTATACCACAATTACAAACGACCTTTTTTGTTGCAAGAAAACATTCATAATCAGGCATTTGACGGCACAAACAAGGACGTATTAGCATTTTACGGCATGAATAATTGCGTCATCACACATTCAGCCAATCGCAGCAAGATAATCGTGCGGTAGTAGCGGGAAACGGAACAGCCGATCAGAGTTTTATCACACAGATGTCAAACACCCGAGACGTCACACGAAAGTTGTTTTGCAAAATTAAGTTTGAATCTCTTATAAATTAATAATTATGTTTATTGTATAATTTATTGTATTCGTACAAATCTGAGAGCTCGCTCCTAATGTCGCTCGTTTTAAAACCATGTACTCGTGCAATAAAGATTACCATTATAAACTAATTGCATAAACTACTATTAAACTACGAGTAAGAATTTGTTAGGAAAGGTGCAAGACATTTTGAAAAAGTTAGTTAAACATGGCAAATTACAAATTACAAATTACCTCCAATTATACGAGTTCTTTTTCAGTTAGCGGTTGTTTGGAGAATTAACGAAATGTCCTTTCCCTATTGTTCTTCAGGTAAAACAGGCAAAGTGCTGATGTAATCCATTCATCCACCCTTCCAAATATTCGTACAGGCCAATTTACGAAAAAAAATATTTTACAGGAATCCCTTACTGAATTTTTAAGGTAAAAATGAATTTCTGACAGGAAGTAATACACAATATAATTGATGTAAAATTTCTGCGTATATTTCCAGCCTAAACATAAAGAAGTCTTTCCCTTAATTTTCACTGTACTGTAAGAAACAATATTTTACAAAAATTATGAAGCTGCAGCCAGCAGTAATTTAAAGAGGATCACCACATAACCAAAGATTACGCCAGAAACAGCAGAACATTACGACAAAAAATCGTGTGTTCATAAAGTTCCTAGTATGGTGGAATCTCTTGCGGTGTGTTCTTAACATAAAACTACATGGCATGGCCTAGGAGGCACGAACGTTGATGTAAAAACGATTAGGGAACACCCTATTCTGTTTCGCTTACGATCGGGGAAGAAAATTTGCACCGCGGGAAGCGGGATTAAGCAGCTCGTTGGCGGGCGGCGCCAACGCGCGTTGTGGGCGGGGCGCGGCGGGAGGGCGGAGGGCGCGGTTAGGGTGTCTTTGCTGCGGATCATTACGCAAACAAAAGGGCGGCAGGGCGGTGAAGGGCGGTGCGCTTGGAGTTCAGGATGGCACCGAAAGGGATGCGGCGAGAAAGAGTGCCATTACACCGGCGCACACTGGTTCAATCGGGCCAAAAACCTGGCCATAACGGCAAAATCAAAGTACGCGTTCGGAATTCCGACTTAGTAAATCTCGTTCCAAAGACATTGGAGCACACTACTTAAGCTGGTTCAATCGGGCCAAAAACCTGGCCATAATGGCAAAATTCAAAGTACGCGTTCAGGATTCCGGCTTAGCAAATCTCGTTCTGAAGACATTGGAGCACACTACTTCAGCTGGTTCAATCGGGCTAAAAACCTGGCCATAATGGTAAAACTCAAAGTACGCGTTCGGAATTCCGACTTAGCAAATCTCGTTCCGAAGACATTGGAGCACACTACTTCAGATCCAGAAATTTATTTTAATGGTTTTTGTCTTCCTCTCGGTCTCGTAAAGTTACCTTTGCTCGAATTCATTGATTCTTGTCAACGATATTTGTGAAACTAAAAAAAAGGTGCTTAAATTTGTTTTGTGGATTATTTTTGTATTTCCGAATAGAAGACACTTTTGACTATAAGTTAGGTATATTTTTAAGAAAAAGTGTCAAATAATTTCATTATAATACCGCTGAATTCTAACGTATAGAGCGTATCAATGTTAGTTACGTACGAATGCATAAGTTTCAACACACATACTGGACGAATTTAATTTAAAGGAAAAACTTCATATTGTAGTACATCAATGTAATAATGTCTCATTCTTTATTAATGAGTGTATAATTTGAATATTTGGTAATCACGATGATTAGCTGCTGTGAAGCCGTTATCGTACAATATGGTTGCCAAAAAAGCATGTAGTAGTTCGGATTTGGCCCAGTAGATTACAGTTCTATGAATTTTAACCGATAACAGCCAATAAAGTATAAACGAAATAACTGTTATTTCGCGTAACAATTATGGAACGTTAACGGTTTAATAATTAATAGTTTAGCTGTTAAGGGCACATCTCTAGTTTGGAGCCGCCTCAATGGGCTTATATTTCTCTGCAGCTTTACAGTCATAGCATTGGCCTAACAGTCAAAATAATCAGCAACATCGCATTGATTGAAATCATTTATTTTCCGGGTTAGCACGTTTAGAAATTTTCTTATCACACTAACATTTACAATATTATAACACTTTGTATGTTATAGACAAAACACAGAATATACTCACAAAACACACAATATGTGGTACACGACATATTATGAATCGTTTGATGTTTTGTGATAGCTACGGATTAAGTTCAAACGGCACTCAGCGAACTTTCTTGCTACCACCGTAGACTTGGAATGTTAGTAAATACTTTTTGCATCCATAGCTTGGATTTTCTGGAGCTTAAATGATTTTATTCGTTAGCGTTTGTAATAAGGTGTGATTCCAGCTAAAACATCGACTAAATCTCATATTTTTTTAGATTTACAACTCTTGTGAGGAAATAAACAACATCGATTTGTGAACAAAAATAACTACATTATTTTTTATGAAACCGACTAATATTGACAATTTAAAATACTGAATAAGATGGACATTTAATGCAATGTGCGTAAACCTTCAAAATATAAAGGACATTAATCAGCTTTCTTAATTCCTTCGAAACAAGAAATTATTTTCTTTTCATTTAACACGATGAACATTTCAATCTGTGCTATTCTTAAACGTATCCGTTTGAGTTCTCTATGTGCGCTGTTTATTTTGCAGTATATCCTGCACCCTTGGGGCTACACCCTCACCCCTGCTGATGATGCTGAACAGTTGGTAAGTTTCACCCCTTCTTCGCTTTCCTAGTTATTTCGAATCAGGCCGTTTTGCTGCAGTGCGGAAGTGCACTTATATTTTTCCCCAACTTTGTTTACATGCAAATTCATTCACAAACAGGGCTAGGGTCATTAGGATACTCAACTCTGAACTGAAAGATTTTGCTATTTTTTTATAATTAAACCATTCAATAAAATTGTAGCAAATTTTTGATACATTAAACATCTTAATATTTACATGATTATACTTCGTCCCGGCGTATTTGTCTTACATGCAATTTTCTGGCATAAGAGTATTTTTTTGACATCTCTTATTTAAGCTGTTGTTTAATACTTCAGTAGTATTTAAATATTGTGCAATTAATTTTACAAATGTATCAATAAAATTAAAAAGAAATGCAACAATTTTCTTCATGATTACGAAACCGGGTTGAGCATTGAACACTATATACTTCATTTTACCAACAAAAACATATTAAACTTAACTTCATATTGTCACTGCCCTCTTCAGAATGTAAAATAAATGTGACTGTTGAACACTGAGGTTTCCATTCCCTTGCACCAATATATTTTAAATGCGTTTCTACAGAAAGATTTCGAACCCTACCACATTTCCATGGAAACACTCCGTTTATATTAAGTTAGTTCCGAAGAACATGAATAGCCAAACGTTGCAAGGGACGTACACTACTCGCGCAAATTTTCTTGATCGATAGATTGAAGAAATGAGGGCGGAGTGGGGGTATTAGTTACAAAGCCGGCCACTAGAGTATTTACAGTAATGTCAACATCTGGAAAATCTAAGTCAACCTGATACGTGAGCGACCAGTCATCGCTCTAGGTAGGCAACAGCAGGGACACTATATACGTGTTTTAGGTGCCTCCCTAAAAGGACCTAGACTTGCTTCAGCCATCGCTTTAAATAATGGTAATAAAACTGAACAGAAGTTCTCGTCTATGAAAGCAACTAGCTTTGACTAGTTTCTATTTCGCGCCAACGAAGTTGTAATGCTTGGAATGTTGTCATCAGTGCTCGCTGCGAGCTTTTGCCTTCAACTTTATTGCTCAAGAGGGGGGAAGCAAGGCCATCGTTCAAGAAAAGTTGCGCGAATAGTACATTATATCATTCCGAAATAGATTTAACGACGTCCTTCCCTTGTTTTCGCAGACTTCCCTTGGACTGGCCGCTGCCAAGGCCATCGAGGCCGTGCGAGGAACCAAATACACAGTCGGCGGCTCCGCAGACGTCCTATGTAAGTACTCTTTACTAAATAACAAAATAAATAGCCCAGTCAAATTAAACCAAAATCTGGTAATCGAAGAAAAAATATCCCGGAGTTATGAAACTTGATATGATTGTTTGTTGAAGCCTACCGAATATAATACTAAAAATCCTGATGTGTGGAGGGTGTGACGCGGTGTGTGTGTGTGTGTGAGTGTGAGTGTGAGTGTGAGTGTGAGTGTGAGTGTGAGTGTGAGTGTGAGTGTGAGTGTGAGTGTGAGTGTGAGTGTGAGTGTGAGTGTGAGTGTGAGTGTGAGTGTGAGTGTGAGTGTGGGTGGGAGTGTGAGTGTGAGTGTGAGTGTGAGTGTGAGTGTGAGTGTGAGTGTGAGTGTGAGTGTGAGTGTGAGTGTGAGTGTGAGTGAGGAGGAGTGGTGGGAGTGCAGGAGGTGAGTGTGGGAGGTGAGGTGGAGTGTGTGAGGTGGAGGTGGAGGTGAGTGTGAGTGGAGTGAGTGTGAGTGTGAGTGTGAGTGTGAGTGTGAGTGTGAGTGTGAGTGTGAGTGTGAGTGTGAGTGTGAGTGAGAGAGAGAGGTAGGTCAAGCTGCTTTTGTACGTTTTATGCAAATATCTCCATAACCATCAATTCCACTAAAACTTGTGTTTTATACAAAATTGAAGTAAACAAAATTTCTCACAAAAAGTATGTATAACATTTTGTAGTAAAATTAACTCCTTTAAAGTTAAGGGGCTTGAAAAGTTATTGTTTATATTTACAATCTCTATTTTGCAGACATCTGCCATATAAAAATGATGATACGATATGTTCAAAGCAAGGAAGTAATTTTAATTTTCGTTCAGCATGTATCAACAATACGTATTTGCATATTTTCGCAAAAGACATGAACACTTTACATATTAGCAAGTTTAATTTCGTACATTCTTTCGAGTATCCGAGGTCATTAGGTCCGAGATTACCTCGGGTACGAAAACTGATAATTCATTGTTTATTGGATAAGGATCGAGTACAAATATTATGTAAGAATTGTGTACACTGTCAACATATTAAATTACATGAACAATATACGAGTACAAATATCGTAAAAGGAAAATCACGTTTACTGCAAACGTAAAGGTACAACTAAAACTGTGGGTGTCAATGATATAATTGCAATAAAAATGTCATTTTTACGGATTCTGATATCAGTGCTGTCCCTCACATGTCCGTAAATTTCCAGAATTATAATATTTCTACGACTTCTGCATTTTATCAAATTTCAGATTGGTGATAATTAGGGCGTTACACAATATATGCCCGCGAGTCACAGAGAATGAAGACAAGATAAGAAAATTTCAAACGACTCTGTCAAATGCAATTATATTCCTAATCAAAACATTTCATGAGATTCAATAAATTGACATTAAATATGAAATAATGAATTATCTGCAAGATTTCACCAGCGAATCGATTTGACAGATACACTGGTATCACGCTATCTCGTTTATAGGATGAACAACCAGAGGCAATGAGGCACATGCGAAGATTTCAATAGTGAGCGACTTTCGCCGCGGTGCCATTGGCAGCACCGATCGCACAACGCCGCGTGTGCTATCTGTTAGCGTAAATCTCAACTACCATGCGCTCGTAAACCAGCGGGAGCTTTAAATTATCATCTCTCATTCCCAATGACATTTTTTCAAAATACACTCTAGCGGTAGTACGTAAAGATATATTTACAATACGTAATTATAGTACGCAAAGATAATAATAAATCAATAATAATTACAATAAGAACAGTAAATCAAAAATAAATCAAATAAGATAACAGTTGCGAACTAATATTTGGTAGAAAATACATAACAATCCTTCAAGATATACAGCAACTAATACACTTATAGACGTAATTGAAACAACGCAATCATCACTGCTAAAAATTGTATTTATCAATCTCAATTATTTCTTATTGTTAAGTCTAGCAATACATGCTACAAATGGTCCCATGCATTACGAACGGGAGTTGCCGGAGCTCACCGTTTAAATTATGGTTTTATCGATTTTATTGATAAGTTTATAAAACTAAAAAAATATATATGCATTCATTTAAACAAAAAATATTATTCTATTTCACACTCAACAAATACAAAAATAGTAGATTTTCTCTCGTCAATATTTGTACATAATTACAAAGTCTAAAATTGTATCAAATAAAGGCCGATAAATCTTCTTCACTTATTAACGTATTAAACTATATTACACTACAACTTAAAACCTTCCAAGAGTTTCTAGTGTATTTTCAAGGTTTCCTTCGTATTTTCTATAAAACAGATATTAATTCACAATATTATTCGTTTGTCATTTGAATGTATATATTCAAATATACCTTTATGAAATGTCGGACGATGTCATTGCAAGAGCAAGAAGTGTCAAAGCCATTTAGAAGTGAACCAACTGCAAACGAAGGCTTTTACGAATATAGCGTTTGTAGCCTGGAGCTTGTCTCGGCTGGGGCGGTGCCCCGAATGTGAGGTATTCTTGAATGGGGAAAAACCCGCAAGCCGATATATAGGTCCGTGCCGGATCTCACCCTCCAGTGGGGGCCACCATCACCACCAGCAGTACCACCACCACCAACACTACCACCAACACTACCACCAACACTACCACCAACACTACCACCAACACTACCACCAACACTACCACCACCACCACCACCACTACTGCCACCACCACTAGCACAACCACCACCACCACCACCACCACCACTGCCACCTCCACTAGCACCACTACCACTACCAGTACCACTGCTAGTACCACCACCACAACCACCAACACTACCAACACCACCAACACCACTACCACCACCACTACCACCACCACTGCCACGACGACGACGACGACGACGACGACAAAATATTCACTATACTTACGTTAGTAATTACCTTAACTAACCGCCCGCTTAGCAACCGTAAACACGCAATAATCAATCGAGCAATCAACTAGCAATGTTTCTCATGCAAACGCCCTGGATTTTGATTGCAGACTACACATCCGGCTCCAGCCAGGACTGGGCCAAGAGCGGCGCGGGCATCAAGTACTCGTACACGGTGGAGCTGCCGCGCGGCGGTACTGGCTTCGACCCCCCGGCGTCCGCCATCTTGCCCGTCGTCACGGAGACATTCGAGGGCGTGCGTGTCTTCGCCCAGTTCTTCGCCAACCAACGCAAGCACTGAGCGCCCCTCCCCCTCCCCCCGGCCATACGATCTTTCGCGAACGTTCTGTGCAATAAACATTTTTACATACTGAATCTGGAATTACAATTTACTGCTTCCTTTTTTTCATTGTTTATTTCAGCTAGTTTAGCTTTAAAGGTTTTTCATGGGTTTGACTGAGAGCGGTTGCTCAGTGCATCAACTGATGTCACTGAAGTGCCTCTGACTGGGAAGTCCTAGTTTCGAGTCCCGACGGTGGCAGGATTTTTGACGCTATCTTTTCAGCTAGGTCGAATTCAGTCGCTGTCTGGAGGAGAATTCAAGCGGCTGGCTGCTCTTATCGGTGTTTTCCGTGGTTTCTCCGATCAACACCAGGTGACTGCCGGAGCAGTACCCTAACAAACGGGCCACGGACCGCGCGCGATCTTTCCTTCCTCTTCCTTGTCCTATCCTCTCCCCTTACACACACACTTAAATTAACACGCACTACACTACCACATATTCAGGGAGACCGATCGGAAGCTTAGAGCTTGTCCCGGCTGGGGCAGTGCCCCGCTGGTGGAAGAGTCCTGGTTGAGGGAAAACCCCGCTAGCCGACGGTAGGTCCGCGCCGGATCTCGCCGTCCAGCGAGGGAAGATCACTGCCTCCTCCCGAGGAAAAGCATGCACTACACTTACGGGTCTAATTGCCTAAGCTGTTGACGCGCCCGGAATTACGAACAACCAACCAATCGTGGGTTTGAAGTCTGCCAACACATGTACTGTATGATATGCACGGCACTAATCTATTTCAAAACACTCCATGACGTTTTGTATATCCTACTTCGTATGTAAAATATTTTTACTGGGTATTATTACTGTTTACACATTTTCCTGCATGAACAAAAAGGTGTTCATGCAGGCTTGGTTTGGAAACAAACGAGAAGGAAAATATTCCAAAATTGTTCAAATCCTACATCTACGCTGCAAGGGGCAAAACTCACCGTTATGTACATACTCTTACTTCACATTACTAATTGTTATTTTAAGATACACAATACTAATGTATACCGCGCCACCGCGCCAGAAATCATATCCCGAGAAAGTTAGAAAAAGGCCAATATTGACTCTTACGTATGTCCAAGCGTAAGAGACAATATGCGTAAGACATGCGTAAGAGTCAATATTCCGGGTGACGATGCTCCACAGGTAACCAGAGCCACATCGTCTCAGAAGGTTATTTATCCTCATACATCGAATGTGTTAGTCAGAAATTCCTCCCCATTTATAAGCCTGTCGCGTTGTGAACATAAGGTCTGGTTCAAGGAAATACACGAGAATGGGAAATGTGAGAAATTTGAATTTCCCGGTCAAGAACCAACTGGAGGTCACTCCGAGGCTCGGATTGAACAGGCGGGAAAGAATTGGAGGGAAACCTATCACTCAGTTGCCAGCACTAATCAGAAATGAACGTTCATATATAAAACGTTGGAAGGTTGTGACGTTTTATTGATTCCTTGATAAGGGAGCTATGGCTCGACAGCCCGCTACGGGCCTTGGCCGACCAGCAGAGTCCTAGCTTCTCGGCCATGGAATAGGAGGTTCGTGTTGTTAGCACGAAGATATCTCCGCCGTATATACTGATCTTTTCAACTTCAGTATGGGCTTTCTCATCGTCACCCAGCAATGAATACAGGGACATGTGTAAGGAAAGCACACAGGTATAATTTGTCTCCGTCAGGAATTAATTGATAAGAAAATGTAATATACAACTTCATTTATTACAGTCAACTCAAATGCAAATATATTTACACAAAAGGAAATATTTTTCGACCCTATGTTAAATAACAATTTTCCTGTTTTGATTTACATTTGACGAAGTAAAATTGTAAATGTTCATAATTAAATTGTCATGATGTTAGGGCGATGCTATGCAGTACAGCAGACGTTTGCTGGTTTCGGAGAGCTGCACCAACGTTTTTCTTGACTTCGAATTCCACAGCAATTTTACCTGAAACTCATAACAGAAACCATTAGAATTATGGCAATTTAAATCAAGATTACAAGCGAGTGGGAGGAGAAAAGGGCGACCCAAAGTTTAGAACAGCATTTAAACTTTGACTTTTGATTGTCCCAATTTTCAAATAGTGTTTTAATAGGGGAAAATCTGAAATAAAGATTTAATGTTCATTATTAGACATTCACGATGCCATCCACCTGAAACAAATGACAATACCACCCATTAGTGTATTCTCATTTGTTACTTTAACTGTACACTCGATAAACGCTAATCTTTTGCATTAAGACGACGTTTAGCTTTTTTCAAAAATGCTTCCGATGAATGGAATGGATCATCAATTGAATTACAGCAGGAATGATTTTAAGTGCGACTTTCGTGAGCTCTCTAACGAAGAAAAATAATCCAAATCTGAAATCAAGAACAGACCCCATTAGTAGTCTTTCCTCTTCCCACCCAGACATGAAAAATGCAATCCACCCGTGAATCCCTCCCGTAAACAGGTGCCCTCACTGTAAATCTACATGCTAAGGGTCAAATTGCCTCCTAGTAGGGAACAGTGATTCCATTTTGGCGATGACTGCTAAAAGAATCTATAATCAAAAACAGAAAAAAATCAAGAGCAAACCCAATTAATAGCCCTTTCCCATCCCACCTGAAATAAGTTACAACCCACCTCTTCGATCCCACTCTTCTTCCAAATTCCTCTCCTGAAACAATTCTTTGTCTTCAATCTTCAGACTCCACGCAGGTTCGAATTCCAATCTTCAGGCAGATTTGAACACGCGAACACTGTTCAGTTTCTTCCAAGAAAGTATTATCTTTTGCTTAAAGAATAAGCAATACTTCTGAAAAACGAAAACTGCTGTTACTTAGAAATTCAATTATTTATTGTATTATAGAAGATTAATTATTTATTATATTTTATTATATTATATAATTTGAAACGGCATCATGTAGTTTACTCACCTAATTTTACGAAGGTTCTTGACGACTTCTACTTAAAATTAATCGAAGGTTTCAAAAAAAAAATTCAGAGCACGATAAAAATCCCACCCAACTCTTGTGTCATATCTAATAAATAATTTCAACTTTCCTTTTGATGACGATTTTTTGGGGAAAAAACAATCCCGCTTTGGAAGGCAGCCCTAATTTTATACTTTCAGAGTGAGAGAATTATTCTTCCAAATCTCTCGAATAGAACATTTCGTGGAACTACCTCCTATTAGACTTGCTATCAATGTCACACCTGCGCTATTCTGGCAACGAGGGCGAAACATTTTCAATTTCCCTATGACCCCCGACCATCAGACCCGGACCTAATTTTAACGAATTAAACGGACCTCCCTAAGCGAGCCAGCTAAAAAGGATTTCTATAGGCTCGTGCTTTACGCGTGCCTGTTCAACGATGGATCATTCATAGGTAACTAGAAATTGTTGCATGCATCTCTAATATGGCACAAGAGGTATATACTTAGCTGGACTGAACCATGGCTGTACATCCACCCTTCAGTTCCCATTGAAATTTAAACAAATTAGAAATAGGGAAGAATTGCATTATTTACTTCAATTGTAAAATTTTTGTTTAACTGAAATGTATATTCAAATGTTGAAATTAATTCAGGATTGACCATAAAGTTTGTTTAACATTTACTGATAGGTTGATAAAAAACTGAAGTGAAGTATTTTAATTATTTACATGCTTTTATACGTCACCAAGTTACTTAATACCTTTCAATATTCACGATTTGGTTATAATTTACAGAAGCTCTGCCCTATTACTGAACAAAACTACGCGCGCTTTCTATGTACAGCCAAAGGGGGGGCAGATGGAGCCCAACGTACCTACAGAATATCTCATTGCAAGCGATCACTGCAACTACGAGGGCCCACCGAGCGCTGAACGTCCTGCCCAGGGCTAGACACCGACCGCTCGTCGCACCCCAAACTGCTAGCAGAGGCGAGGTCATCACTAGAGACCGGAAAAATATGTAGTATGAAAGTCAAAATATGTACGTAAATATGTAAGGAAAACAGTAAGAATATGTAATAAATATGTAAAATGGGGTTAAATATGTAATATTAAAATTAACGTATTGTGAATCACATTTACACAATACGAAATTACATTTATTAAAAAGTCCTTAACAAATTTTAAAAATAATACAACTTCTTAAAAAGTCATTTGGAGAGCATAAATTAATGCACACTTTGCACCATACAACTTTCCGATCGGTAGTAAAAGCTTCATCTATTGCTATTCGGGACTAGTTTTGCAGTCAGAAGACATCCTACAAACTAGCGATATCTACGACCAGCAAACATCACTGCAAAGTCAAGCACTCTCATTGAATGTTAAACGTCCGCGATCACCAATTTTTCTCCAAAATTAAGGTTAAAGGTCTCGAACCGTGGAGTGAATGATACTTTTCACACTTTAAGATGAGTCGGATCAGTCCCTGACGCGCACTTTTCGCCCCTGAGATAATTGTAGCAGATGCACGGGACTATTAGAACATCACGGGTACCAGTAGGAGGCAGCACGTAGTAATAATGTAGGGAAAAATGCTGATTTTCTAAAAAATATTTCTTTTCATAACAAATACGAAATAAAATTGAAGAAAATTAATATAATCAAAAATTTTTATGAAAATACCAAAATATGTAGAAATATGTAACGAAAAATGAAATATTGTGTTAGGACGATGCCCATTCGCCCAGTTTACAAATTTGAGAAGGGTAAGTAGAAAGACAAAAGATGTGTAATTACATAAAAATCCAGTCTCTAGTCGTCACGGACGTCTAGGGAACGGACTTTATTGTAATAAAAGTAGCAAAATGTGTACATATATATGTACTTATTTTTTCAAAAATATGTAAGAAAAAATAGGAAATATGTGAAATAAATATTCGTTATAATGTTTACAATTCCATTCTTCAAGCGTTTTCCGAGCAGAGTACGTTGCCAATCAGAGCTTTACCTGGATTCAGAGAGGCTGAATGAAAGTTTTACATCTACAGAAGCAATTATTCGCTAGTTTCATCCGAAACATATATTACTTTCGTATTATATACAATGTTTACGAGGATCCGGAGCTCAAGTAAATAGTACCGTGTAGCGTGTGATAGAAGGGGGAAGGGGGGCGGGAAAGGGAGCATACTCCCTCCCCAACTCCCAGAAAAGCGATAAGACAATGATCTGATTTTTTATCGAGTTACGCATGGGGTTTATGAAACACGAGTAAGCATGTGGTTGAAGTTCCTTCTGCTTCACATACTACATCCGCTCATCGTTGATCCTGACTACGCTGTTTCCAAGAAGCAGTGAGGCGGGGGAGATAAGTTTGGCAATTAATAGCGATTGTCCGGCGTTAATACAAACGCATTGCGTATTTTTTAAGTATTTCAGTAACTAAGTTAGTTTTCAAGTAATATACATTTCGAACATCACAAGTGAAATGTTCATTTTCGACCTATAAATATATTAAAATGTAACGAAATATGTAGCTATAAATAAAATATGTAAAAATATGTAATTATACCAAAATATGTAATATAAAAATGGTTCCAATTAGTTCAGAATGTCGTGTTAAGTGTAAAAAATATTAGTGAATGTAGGTAACTTGTCCCTGTAAAAAGATGTACTTGCATGAAAATCCGTTCCCTAGTCATCACACTTGGGCGTAGCCATTCAACGCTCCCCTGGTGAGCCTCTGGGCCAACCAGACCAGTCATCAGGGTGCAACGTGCCGGTCACCAGCAGTCGCCTCTTCACGCAACCAAGGAAGCGCGAGACTCGACCGCCAGTAAACACGATTCCTTTCCCCTGTAGAACGATCCGGCTTCCCCTTCGCGACATCCGATTGGCGGGTAGAAAAGCGATTTTCCTGCGCAAAATAGGCCATGCTTTTCATCGATTCCTATAAACGAGAAAGTAAGTTGGAAATGAACAGTAAATCTCTACAAATTTGTTGTATCTTTTATTTGTAAAAGTCTCTTTGTTTTTGAGGGTGCTAGTTCGCGAGGTAAAATCGTGTGGACCTGACGTCATAGACGGAGGGGTGAGGAGGGAGGTTAGGAGGGGGAGCAGAGAAAGCAAATTGGCGATCTGAAGCAAAGAGTATGAATTGAAGCGGCAGTCATCGAGGTGTGTTACAATAAACTTGCTCGTTTGGAGAAGTTTATGTTCTGTAATTTAAGAATAGATATTTGCCAACACAAATATTTCAGTTGTAATTTACTAATATTTTTGAGCATTTATAATATATTTTAAGTTATATTTTAAGTAGATTCCATTCACATTCATAATTTTAGATTAATTATGTAAAATTTGCTGAGGGTAAATCGGGGCATGGTGCAAAGTTTGTTTGAAATAGTTGCACGTTTCATCACAAATTAATCGCAAAGCATAAGGAGTTTCATTAAATTTTTATTCGGCACTTTATTGTAATTGGCTTTTCCGGAACGAATTTAAACCGAAACGTTCGACTTGGTTCGAATCAAAATTGGGAGCATTGAATAAGGATAATATTCGGATCTCTACCAAATATAACCTGGCATAAGAACCCCTAAAAGCATGAAGCAATAATTCAAGACCTTAATAATGCCTCGAAATAAATGATTTTTGTCTTTACTTGGAAATGTTCTGAAAATACTACACTCAGCGCTGCAAGTGTCAGTTTTATTGTCCAAAGTCGTGAACAAAAAACAAAATAAAAGGAAGGAAACAGTGTAAAAGTGATGTTCTCACTTATTCTTTACTTCAAACACATTTTTGTAAGTTTTCACTAAGAATAAAGACTAGAAATGCTTCCAGTGACCTCCACCGCGAAGTAAACGCTTATACATTAATAATTCCGTGCCGTGGCATGGTCACGATCCGGGCAAGTTCGTTTTACTTCAATTTATGAAATGAAAGGTCATTATGTTACCTCTGGAAACAACTTCTCAGAGTGAAGCTATTGAGTGGATAGAAGGGGATTATAATATTAAGTTTGTTTGCACAAAATCAAGAATTGGTAGACAACACAGGTTTCAGGAAAAATGTGTCACAATTCGATCTATAAATGTCAATATGCGTCGTTAATATTAACAAGTAATCAAGTGTTATACCATACAATCAACATCGAAATGCAATAAGCGGTAACAATTAAGTAGAAAAGTTTTATATGCCTAAAAGAAAGGAATAGTAGATAAGATTGAAAAAACAATAGTTTTCATATTTAAAACACAAAATACATTTGCTATTAGTGCAAAAAAAGTGGCTTATGTTATTTTTAAATGAATCTTGTTCTTATTTCAATAAACTACCACACAATTTACGTCGGCAGAGCCGACGAAAAGTGTATTGTCTAATACATTTTCCTGCAAAACGGTTTTAACATTACCTGAGCATTTCATTTCTCGACCAAAAAACGATGATTTACTCGTCTCTATAGTCTGTCTAGTGAAATACATGAACATTTTAATAAATAATATTTTTATTATAATTTTATACAAGTATGTAATTTAACAAAGTACTAGTGGTATATAATTTTCCACATACATTCTTCACATATCTCAACATTAACGATTTTTGAAATGTCGCATTTCTTGTGAACCACCCATGTATTCACCGATGTTCGGTGGTCGCAGCTGGTCACTGCAATCCCTATCTCCAACACTTTTACCGGGAGCGGTGGCTCAGAGCATCAACTCACTGCAGCGCCTCTGACCGGGAGGTCCTAGGTTCTAGGCCAGACGGCGGTAAGATTTTCGACATTAGCTTTTCAGGTATGTCGAATTTAGTTGCTGTCTGGAGGAGAATTCTAGCGTCCGTCTCCTCTGCTCTGATCGGTAGTTTTCCGTGGTTTCTCCGATCAACACCAGGCGAATGCTGGAGCAGTACCCTACCAAACGGGCCACGGACCGCGCTCGATCTTACTCTCCTCTTTATTGCCCTATCCTCACCCCTTACACACGTACACACACACACACACACACACACACACACACACTAACTATGCACTACACTAACCACACATGCCCGGAGACCGGTCGGGGACTTAGAACTTGTCCCAGCTGGGGCGGTGCCACGCTGGTGGGAGATACCTGGTTGGGGAAAACCCCGTTAGCCGACTGTAGGTTGGCGCCGGATCTTGCCATCCAGCGGGCGAAGACCACAGCCACCTACCGAGCAAAAACACGCACTACACTTACAGGACTAATGGCAATAGTAGTTGACGCGCTGGGAATCACTAACAATCAATCCAACATTTGTCAAGCAATTTTCTTACTTGAATGGGGTGACCCATATGAGGATGGGGGAATCAGTTTTTAAGCCGAACCTTAAGAATACCTGTGAATAGTTGATGGGGAAGAAAGAATCGCGCGTGGTTCCTCACCCGTTTATAGTACTGCTCGACATCCGCCTGGAATTGAAAGAATAAACCACGGAAACGACCTATCAAAGTAATTGGCCTCCAGAATTCTCACCCGAATAGTAATAGACTTCGATCCAACAATACTAAGCAGATATCAAAACTCGAACCTAGGATTTCCCAGTCTGTAAAACTTCAATTCCGAGCTTGCAATTACGCAAATCTTTCAATATTCATTTCCCAGAAAATTAGAGACAATTCATTTATTTAATAAAAGAATTAGCACTTTATTACGTAATTATTATTAAATAGTGGTTAAAGGGGATTATTTAACTAAGCAATTGATTGCCTCTAATTATTTGAGAAATTGTTCATTGCAAAATAAAATGTACCGAACTGACAATTATAGAAAGCGAGTTCCCTAACTCAAGTAGTGTACATGCGCCAGCGCCAACGGGGTGAAAACTGGTCATGAAAATATGAAGGTATCACCATGACATTACAAGATCATTGTTCAAACGATATTTCAGTGTCACGAACAATTCTTTTTAAATATCCGAATAGCGTATGTTTCAACGACATTCTTATTTTAAGGAAAGATTAATCAGTACACTCATGAATATTTTTTTACGTAAGACAGTATACGTTAACTCCAGTTTTTCTCAGTATTTAATAATCTATTAAGGTGTTACATTGTTTTACTCCCTGAGAGCCAATATTTCATTTCAGTTAGCTAATAGCTATCTTCGAGCGACTAATTACGCACTTCTATCAAAAAATCATAATGTTTACATTAGTTTCATCTCCGTTTACAGAAAAGAGGTAAAACATCGATTCGAAATTACTCCTTTAAACTACACATTATCGAAAAGTATCTCCTATTAAATGCATTTAAGTATGTCATTCAACAAACATGAGGTTATTGAAGTGTTAATAAAACAATCAATGTTTGAAAAAGGATATAGGTGAAAATATTTTATTGGATATTCTTGGAGAAATAATGAAAACAATATTTTCAATAATTCTTTATTTATTTTTATAAGCATTTGAATTCACTGTTATTTTAATAGTACTGTAATTCCAATATCACATATGTTATTTCAAAACCATCATTATCAAAATTAGAAATATCTGACTACTCACTGCAATGACGTTTACAAAATTATCTGTAATTGTTCAGGAAACTGATATTTTTCACAGTTTGCCGACTAAAGTGTATGAGTCGAATAGAAAATTATATTTCATTGACGAATTTATGGCAAGGAGCAGCATTTTTTCGTGAAGCTCCTCCCAATCTTCTGTGACACCTCACAAAGCTTTTCAATCTCAATTGCAAAACGACAGTTAGTTCGGACAAATCATTATAAGATTACTACAAAATCTGATTTTGAAGAGTATTTTTTTACCGGAACTCTAACGAAGCGTCAGCAAAACCCGTGTTTTAGAGTCGTAGGGAACCGCCTGCAGCCTTCCCCAGCACCTTGATGGCCTCAAAGGTCTCCTCCACAACCGGCACGATGTCCTCTGGAGGAGGGTCGAACCCAGAGCCTCCGGGCGGAAGCTCCATGGTGTACACGTACTTCACGCCTAGGTCGCCCTTGGCCCAGTCGCGACTCGACCCAGACGATGCGTCTGAGGACACACATTACATGTTTAGTCGTCGAATTCTTACACAGAAGTTAAGGTATGGAATAACGAAACAGTTTCGAATGTTGTTTTCGTGTCGTATGAACTTTCGTCGCTTTCTATTGATTAACTTGATCGGTAGTCCTTAGTTAGTCCGAAGTTGTATCGTATTGATAGTCCGAAGTTGATCTTCTGTTTCAGAAAAGTTATTTTATTTATTTTAATAAATATATAATTATGTTGATAACAATACAATGTTTTTTATGCATTAGAATTTTAAGTAAAGAATTAAAATAAAAGTTTAAGTACTTTAATTACTTCAATTTTCCTACATTTCAAGTTATTCTTATTTTAATGTCCTACTATCTAACCATCACAAACTAATATATCTCTCTCATTTTGAAATAATTTTAATTCATTAGACTATAAAAACTATTAATATCTTTATTTGAGCAAAATATTACCACAAAACCTCTTTAAATCGTACAAAGTCATATTAGGTAAGGTTTCGCGCGAATGAAAAACGCAAAGCATTTTTTGTTTCGAATATCAAATACTGACTTCACAAAATCTCCTCTCGAGTATTCTACCAGCTGTACTGTGAAAATAAAATCTCTTTTTTATATGCTCAGAAGTCACAGTTGAATATTTATGCGTAAAATCATGGAGAGACGAATGATTTCCTGCATATGTGTGTGTTTAGTAGTGCTGTATGTAAAAAAAACTGTACTCCTCAGCATCTGTATATACAAGTGATTTGTGAACTTACACAATACGTTTGAGGCGCTGCCCACGACGTATTTGGTGCCCCGAACGGCTTCCAGAGACGCGGCAGCTAAGTTGGCCACAGCTTGCTAAAACAAAAAAACCCTTGTCCAGTGGCGAATTCTCTGATACACCGCTTATACCGCCGGTATACCAAGTAACTCGAAGTGTATAATTAATATTTCACAAGTAATCCACTAAAAAGTTATTGAGATTTTGAAAGATTTAACGCAGATGCGAAAAAAATAACTGTTTTGCTACCGAGAGCCATCCGCATCCGTAAGCGCGATTAAATGTGTTAGAGTGAGAAGTTTCAATCGTTTTTCAATGATTTCCAGAGAATTCGCTTGTGCAGGCGAAGGCACCGCATGCCAACCGCGATAACCTAGGGCTCCTCATGTTTCAAGGGCGGGCAGAGGGGAGGATGCGCGTCTGGACGGTCGGTAGGCACCGCAAAATATTGCGGTGAACAGTCCTTCTCTGGTCGTTCGTAAATTACGCTTCTCTCTTACATGTAATTGTATTATAGAACAATTTTTACGGACGGAATTTCATAGTATTGGGATTTCAGAAAAGCTCAAAATAAAGACAACGGTATATGTTGCTTCCATAAAGTGCGTCATACCTAAAATAATGTTCAGAATTCGCCAATGCCCATGTCATGAATTATTGTTCCACTCAAAAAATAAAAGAATTAACTTTTGACATTTAAATTGCAACTCCAGTACATTACTCTAGATGATGATTAATACTACGAATTACAATTTAAATTATTCTTAAAATATTTTCGAGATACCCTATAACTCTAGTGGACGGTTTTTGTCCAAAAAATTTAATAATTAAATTGTTAATGATAAATGTGTAAATAAAAATATATGTAAATAAGTTTAATTTACATTAATAAAAACGTGTAAATAAAAATGTACGACTGATAGCGTAAGACTCGGAACTATACACCTCTCAATAGCCTTAGAAACTCCTAAGTAGCAGAATGATTCCTGTTTATCAGAATATAAGCTATGCCTTGTCGCCGTAACGTCCTTCATCTACCTTCGCCACCTCGTGTGGGCTAATGTGCACATCATCCGATTGAAATCTGAAGCATGTTTCGAAGCTGTTCCTAATTCGGATTTACGAATAAATCTACCCACTTTTGATAATGTGATCTTTCTCCTGTGAATTCGGAAAATAGGCAGATTCAGACTTTAGCCTGAGCATACACCTATTAGTGGATTAATTTTACGAATAAATATCTGTTTTACAAGTATTTGATAGCGATTTAACTACTTTTAACTTTAGCGATACTTCGAATTTTAATATGGCATTGCGTATTTATACTTCGCGTCAGTTAAATTCTGGATGTATCATAAAATATTATGCATTTAATTTCAAATAATTTAATTTCTAACACATAATTTTAAAATATAAAAAATTAAATAAAATGCCACGTACATCAACAAGATAATATGAAACTTAAAAACTATAATTTACTAAAAATAGTTTCGTATATTAATAAAATAAAATAAAGAAATCTTCCAAATGCCTTCGATGCAGCTTACCAGCTCATCTGCATCATCGGGTAAGTCAGTTGTATATCCCCACGGAAACATGAGCAGCTGCAAAAAAAATGGCAAAATTAATATTATACACTATTTGTAAATTACCTTCTTTGTAAAATTAGTAAATTTGTAAAACAAACCGTTTATAATAAGATGGTTTTATTTTATCATTAAAGTGTAATGATTCTACTTAATTTAGTGAAAAATAAATCATTCATCCAATATTTATTCATCAATACTTATTATATTTATCCAGGTATGATGACTCTAATATTTAAGTTCATTCAATTGCTCACAGCACTACCGTCAATTTATTCTCCGCCCATAATACATTACGTCTTTTACTTACAACACTTAAATTACAATTACACCACTCTGCATAAGGCGTTATGTTTCACCTCTACGCAAAAAATGCTTCGCCCAACTTTACATCCTCACTCAAGAACGTTCAATTCCCTTCTCGCTGTTGATTTGTGTGCCATTCCTCAGATCGGCACTCCCCATGACTTGAATATGTAACTTCCCATTCTAGTAGGTCGTGTCTACACTTGCAATCATGGACGAAATACAAATAACATCCAACTACGACTCATCACAATAAAAAAAGCGTTATTCAAAAGAACTGTTACGTTTTAAATTACGAAACATGTCTATAAAGTAAAATTAGAAACCATACTAGTCATTCGACGTCTGGCGCTGTTCAAGAGTTAGCAACTCGATTTTGGTCAAAGCGTTGCTCCAAATCTTTTATATATTTATATTTATATTTACTGCTCCAAATCTTATATATATATATATATATATATATATATATATATATATATATATATATATATATAGGGGTGTATGTCTTTTTTTTCCCAATCCGTCCATCTCTCACCTCTTTCTTTTCTACCTCCCACTCCATCTCCCTCCCTACATCTCTCTCATCTTCCTTCTCTATTTCCCCCTCTAGCTATCTCCCTCCATCTCTCTCCGCCTCTGTCCCTCGATCTCTGTCCCACCATCTCTGTCCCACCATCTCTGACCCGCATCACTGTCCCTCCATTTCTCTCCCTCCGCCCTTGTCCCTCCATCTCTGTCCCTCCATCTCTGTCCCTCCATCTCTGTCCCTCCATCTCTGTCCTTCCACCTCTGTCATTCCATCTCTGTCCCTCCAACTCTGTCCCTCCACCTCTGTCCCTCCACCTCTGTCCCTCCAACTCTGTCCCTCCAACTCTGTCCCTCCAACTCTGTCCCTCCAACTCTGTCCCTCCAACTCTGTCCCTCCAACTCTGTCCCTCCAACTCTGTCCCTCCAACTCTGTCCCTCCAACTCTGTCCCTCCATCTCTGTCTCTCCATCTCTATCCCTCCATCTCTCTCCCTCCATCTCTCTCCCTCCATCTCTCTCCCTCCATCTCTCTCCCTCCATCTCTCTCCCTCCATCTCTCTCCCTCCATCTCTCTCCTCTTCCTTCTCTACCTCCCCCTCCATCTCTCTCTCTCTCTCGATTTCCCTCTCCCTCCCTCTCTCTCTCAACCCACACCAAGATGACGCGCATAATATAATTTGTTGCGCGTTTCAAATTATAGTAGTTCATGCTGTGAACGCGTCTCCTCGTCCCAAGCGGCGCTCACCGGGCCGTAGCTGTGCAGCGTGAGGTAGAGGCGCAGGCGCGGCGCGAGGCTGCGAGCGAAGGTCGCCACGGCCTGGGCCTCCACCTCCGAGAACTCCTCCACTCCGCGGAAGGTCAGCGAGCACACGTCGGCGCTGGCGCCCGCCTCTGCGCACACAACAGCACAAGATTGATCCATTGATTAATTTAACACGTTAATTACCGTAGTCATTAGTAGAGTCCGGAAGTTCAGGCATTTATTTTTACTAAAATGGGCTTACAAAAAAGGCATTTATTCTGGCTAAATTCGGAGGTGTAGACACAGGAAAGGAGGCTAAAGTAAGAGGTAAAGACCACTTCTGCGCACAAACGAGCACAATATTAATTGATTGATTTAGCACGTCAATTACCATAGTCATTAGTACAACCCGGAAATTCAGGCATTTACTTTTTAAAATTGGAAGGCACAGGAACGGCACAGAAAATTTAAAGGCACAGGAACGGAGGTTAAATTAGGAGGTAAAGATCGCCTCTGCGAACACACGAGCATAAGATTGATTGATTGATGTAGCACTTCAATTGTCATAGTCATTAATAGAGCCCGGAAGTTCAGGCATTTAATTTTACTAAAATGGGCTTGCAGAAAAGGCATTTATTCTGGCTAAAGTAGGAGGTAAAGACACGGGAACGGAGGTTAAATTAGGAGGTAAAGACCGCCTCTGCGCACACACGAGCAAAAAATTGATTAATTAATTGATTGATGTAGCATGTCAATGGCCATAGTCATTAGTAGAGTCCGAGAGTTCAGGCATTTATTTTTACTAAAATGGGCTTACAAAAAAGGCATTTATTCTGGCTAAATGAGGAGATATAGACACAGGAAAGGAGGCTAAAGTAAGAGATAAAGACCACTTCTGAGCACAAACGAGCACACGATTGATTGATTGATTGATTGATTTAGCACGTCAATTACAATAGTCATTAGTACAACCCGGAAATTCAGGCAATTATTTTTACTAAAATGGGCTTGCAAAAAAGGCATTTATTCTAGCTAAACTAGGAGGTAAAGACACAGGAACGGAGGATAAAGTAGGAGGTAAAGACCGTCTCTGCGCACACACGAGCACAAGATTGATTGATTGATGTAGCACGTCAATTGCCATAGTCATTAGTAGAGTCCGGAAGTTCCAGTATTTATTTTTACTATAATAGGCATGCACAGAAAGCATTTATTCTGGCTAATGCAGGAGGTAAATACACAGGAAAGGAGGCTAAAGTAGGAGATAAAGACCGCCTCTGCACACACCCAAGCATAAGCTCGTCAATTTCCATAGTCATTAATAGAAACCAGAAGTGCAGGTATTTATTTTTACTAAAATAGGCATGCAAAAAAGGCATTTATTCTTTTTGATGTAGGAGGTAAAGACAGAAGAAACATTTCAAAAAATCACCATTTAAAAGTAATTAATGCATGCAAAAAATTAATACTTAAAATGATTCACATTTTTATTCTAAATCTAAAATTTACATTACCACTCCGTGGAAAGAAACTACCTTTTCTTTGTAATCTTGATTACACATGATCACCCAGTAGGACGACGACGAATTTATTTTACTCGCGACCCTGTCTCTACGAAATGCTATTGTGGACTGCCTTTTGAATCTTGAAATGATACCAGTGAAAACGGAATTGTAGATTTCGTTCTTCGTATTTGTGAAATCGTCTTAAGGAAAGAGAGAACAAGAAGGAACTGAGAAGGGTGTATCATGTACAGACAGTTCTGTACATGTCAAAAGGGATCCCAGGCCATACACGCAGAATGAGATTTCTCGTGAGCAAACAAGTCCGTATGCATCGATGAAAAATATCAACAATTTTCACTGGTATCATCTTCCTTTCTCTTTTAGATTTTTAACACAAACTGACTCTGGAGCCTCTAGTCCACAGAAAGACAATACACGAACGTGCCTTCATTTGTTCAGACTTGTAGAATTCTAGCTTGATAGAGATTGGTCCCAGGAGGGGAAAAGGGAAAATAAATGTCCAAAAAGGAAGAAAAGGCACAATTAAGGCAAAAGGCCAAAAATATGCTTCAGGAGCTAACATAGGCCAAAGAAGGCAAAAAGAAAATCTTGTAAAACAACTTCAGAAGTACAATTAAGTAATTCAAATTGTTATTGATTGATTTTTTCCTTTTTCCAGGCGCGTCAACGGCTTTGGCCATTAATCCCATATGTGTAGTACATGTTTTTTTTCTCTCGGAAGATGGCGGTGATCTTCCCCCGCTATATGGCGAGATCCGGCGCCGACCTACCGTCGGCTAGCGGGGTTTTCCCATAATCAGCACTCTCCCACCAGCGGGGCACCGCCCCAGCCGGGACAAGTTCTAAGCTCCCGACCGGTCTCCCAGAATATGTGTTAGTGTAGTGCATATTAGTGTAAGCGTGTGTAAGGGGATAGGACAAGGAAGAGGGAGGACAGATCGCGCGCGGTCCGTGGCCCGTTTGGTAGGATACTGCTCCGACATTCCTCCGGTGTTGATCGGAGAAACCACGGAAAACTACCGACCAGATCAGCCGGCCACTAGAATTCTCCTCCAGACAGCTACTGAATTCGACCTGGCTGAAAAGTTACTGTCGAAAATCCTGCCGCCGTCAGGACTCGAACCTAGGGCCTCCCGGTCAGCGGCGCTGCAGTGACATCAGTTGATGCACTGAGCTACCGCTTCCGGTCCCTATTGTTAAAAGTTATAAAATTCCCACAATAATGAAAAGGCATTTTTCCAAACTTCCACGCTCTAATCATTAGTCTCGTTTGTGTAAAGCATATTTTTATCATGGGAGTTGACGGCGATCTTCCTCCACTCCATGGTGATCAGGCGCCGGCCTGCACGTCGGTTTGCCGCGGTTTTCCCCTCCAAGGTACCTCCCACCAGGGGGATGCCACCACAGACGGGACAAGCTCTTACTCCTGACTGGTCTCTCGACATGTGTGGTAGTGTATGACGTGTTAGTGCGTGTAAGGAGACAAAGGACAAGGAAGAGGGAGGAAATAACTTGCGTGGTTCGTTTGTTAGGGAACTACCTCGGCATTCGCCTAGTATTGATCGGAGAAACCAATGAAAACTACCCATTATCGCAGCCGGTCGCTAGAAGTCTCCCCCAGACAGCAAATGAATTCGACCTAGCAAAGTAGTTGGTGTCAAAAATTCGCCACTGTCGGGACTCGAACCCTGGGACCTCCCGGTCAGAATGGCTGCAGAGTCAGCAGCAACTGGCTATAAACTAAACTCAGGGGGTAGTAGCTCACACTCGCACACAAACGCCACAGTTCTCCTGTTTAGTTTATCGCTTTACCTAGTCGGCTCTGAAAGGATCCACTGAGAGAATTCAATCTGGTGCACTTTTGATAAAGGCTGTAAAAAAAGAAGAATGAAGAAACAAGAGGACATTAAAATTGAAGATTCATCATTAAATGTTCATATCTTCATGCATCAAAAAAAATTATACTGCTTTAAAGTTTATAATATTCGGTTTTTTAAAATATTTTCAAGTGATGAATCAGGATGATATGAGTTAACGTTCTTGAATTAGCGACGGGAAAAGTCTGACCGTGTTGCTCTTCTTAGATACGTCGAAGTTCTGAAGACCCGTACATTGCAACAAGAATACTGACAAGGTCGATGTTTTTTGATAATCTGATATCATTTCAAGTCAATAATATAATTACCATAAGTATTGAATATTCATGTTAAGAATCACGAATCTCAAACTATTATTTTAGTAATACTGAATTAATTTCATTTCAGTAGGTATTTATTATTATTATTACTATTACTATTATTATTATTATTATTATTATTATTATTATTATTATTACATACAATCATTGTCACATATCAATACATTGTACTAAAATGTTCAGAGCGTAGGGATTTTTTTTTTTTAAGATATTTCGCCCATCAAATCTAAGAATCTTTCGTGCTCTATTTAATTATTGAAAAATACTGTAGATAACATTGTCGAATCTAAGAGAAAGTTAAGAATGTTTTTTCGGAAGATACGAATATCAATTACGTTAAGAATTTAAATAAGTCGAATTTTCTTAAATTATTCACAAAGTTTCTCGTTAAAAAGGAGGAGGTGATCCTAAAACGATTGAAAATGTATCCACAAAAGCAGCCGCCTACCTCACGACGAGATTCATTGCTCATATTTATTGTCGCAGTGCAACTTACTGGCTCTGGGCGGTTTGGTCAAAACGCAGTAAATCCGGATTAAGTATCCGAGATTGCACTATGCCTAAATGAGGTACTAAAAGAGAACAATGCTTAGATAAAACGAACACAAGCCATCTACAAAACTTTGCTGACTTTTTCATTTCTTGAATGTGTATCGAAGGAAGAGAGAAAACATAATTAATTATTTCCTTTTCAACAAAACTTGTGTAAAAATGAAGTAAGCAAACATAAAATTAGGATGTAGGTTTATTATTGCGCTATTATTTCGATGTGATTGATGCAAATACTATGGAACGGTACTTCATTTATACAATGAATAGCAAGTTTTGTCGTGTTACCTGCTATTAAATGTAAGGATAAATAAATCATGCATTTTTTGACCACGACTTTAGCCCTTCCACTCGCATGTCATCGTCATCATCAACATCATGGTAATATTATTGTATTATTTTTTATCTTCTGCTTGTTTATTATGCGTTTTTAACAAACATTCTGATAAAAATGGAAAATTCTAGATATACGATAAGGGAAAATGCTACAGATTGATGTCGTGCCATAACTTATCCTTCAACCAACACTATACCTTAGTAAGCTTTAAGAATTAATATGAAATTTTACATTCCAATAAATGTCAAGGAAATACTCAAAGAAAATTTACATTTATGTAACCATATTTATTTTATTAACACATCATGTTGATAATTTTAATAGAACTTTAATGCACATTCTCTGCTCCTAGATATTACAAAGGATTCTTTTATTCGCTTTTTACTTACTTTTGGGAACTTACTTCGTAAAAAGAGAAATTTATGTAATCGTGCGATGGAAAACCACGAATTTTCTTCAGAAAAAAACCTTATAATCTTGTACTGATTGACTGATTTTTTCGGGTTCCCGGGCGCGTCAATTGCTTTGGTAATTAGTTCCTTATGTGTAGTGCATGTTTGTTTTTCTCGGGAGGTGGCGGTGATCTTCCCCCGCTGGATGGCGAGACCCAGCGCCGACCTACCGTCAGCTAGTGGGATTTCCTCCAAACCAGGATTCTCCCACCAGCGGGGCACCGCCCCAGTCGGGACAAGCTCTAAGCTCCCGGCGGGTCTCCCGGAATATGTGGCAGTGTAGTGCATGTTAGTGTAAGTGTGTGTGTAAGGGGAGAGGATAGGACAAGGAAGAGGAAGGAAATATTGTGCGCGGTCCGTGGCCCGTTTGTTAGGGTACTGCTCCGGCATTCGCCTGGTGTTGATCGGAGAAACCACGGAAAACGACCGATCAGAGCAGCCTGCCGCTAGAATTCTCCTCCTGTACTGCTTTGCTGCTTGTACTGCAACTTGTTCTGCTTTGCCTGTAGTTTGAGAGGTGCAATTAAGCGATACAAATCTGTCTTACGCATACTTTCTTCATAGTACACTCCTTTTCTTTGAAGCCATGCAATCATATCAGATTTTCTTGAGTATGCGGACGGTGTCTTGTGAACTTCCATACTGTGGTATGGAGCATTGTGAAGGACAACAACAGCAGGCTCTGGAAGATGTGGCAATAATTTTTAACGCACCATTTTTCAAAATTAATGCCATTCATTTGGCCGTGGTAGTCTCCCACAGTACTACCTGCTCGAAAAATTAGACAGGTGTCGCAAAAAAATCCCTTCCCCCCCTGCATGAACAATTATTAGTCTACTTGTTGCATTCCCATCACTTGGGCACCCAAAACGTCATTACTCTGCCAGCACTTTTGAAATTTAAGGCTGTTATCACCTCATTCTCATCCATATTGATGATATCTCGGTTATTTTCTCGAAATTGTTTCAACTGAACAATGTATCTGGATCTCCAATCCACTATGTCCGGTCTCTCTATCAGCACCCGTCGCTTTGATTAGCATTTTTTCCATTAAAAACCCTTGATTTCATAACCTGCAATAAAGATTTTGGGTCCCACGGAAAATTATTTTTTTTCTTTAAATATAGGAAGCAGCTTTTGCACAGTCGTCGGTACATTTCCTCTCACATAGAAATCTAATATCTAATTGGAATAACACACTGGTCAAAACTATCTTCATGGACAGAATTGTCATGTGACACACTTCACTTCTTACCAGGAGACTTCAACTTCCGATGTGGGCTATTCTCATGCCCTTTTTCATTTTATTTTCGAATGGCTTTATGGTAGTGATTCCAACTCCTGTGTATTCGCTGACTCTTTCACTAGCTTTCATTCAAGGTAAAATAAACATGTATCTTCTTTCTCTTTATCGCATTTTACAATGACGCGGGCAATTATTTAGCGGCACTCGCTGTGTATAGTAGTATTAGTAACTCTCTTTGCCATGATGAGAAACTAATATTTTCACACGTTAACACTCAGCTCCTACCTAAGGTTATTAATTGGAATCTCTAATTATGTAAATGGGCCTGCAGGTTAGTTGCACTAAACAACGAAAATACTATACAAGTCATAAGTGTACAATCCACAATTGAATATCTCGTAATAGTTCGAATATGAAATCACAAACTTAAGGGAAAAATAATTCATTTCATACTTACTGAAATGCCATTTAAGTTTCTTACATATTCGAATGTATTGCATATTTATTAAACACAATAAACATTTGGTATTAATTACGTCATAAAATAAAAACGTATATGCTAAGCAAAATTGAGACGGGTACTGTTTCTTCCCTGTATAAAAACGTCTTTTCGTCACTGGGCACAATTTATTGTGGACCAGTTGATGTAAGCCGCCATGGCTTCTGAATTGGTCGACGAATTCGGGCACCAAACAACGATGTCCACTGCAAATCAGCCCCACTCAACTCCTTGCCCTATCGGCACACACGGGTAAAGTTTTCAATAAATCGAAATAAGTAATTCATTATCATATACTACATATGTTATACACCATATAAAATAAGGGAACATTAATGAATTTATAAACATTTTTGGAAATAGTAAAATGCATAACACTGTAACTTAGTATAAGCCTAGAAATGACAAAAATAAATGTTTTAATTATCTTTGATTCCATCACTGGCATACGAAAAAGACCTAACACGAAATTCTTTCATTTAACCCCTTGTCATTTACCCCCTTGTTTTGCTTCTGGGCGTAAATGTAACTTCATTTTCTGTGCACGTCTTCTAGAATTCAGTGGGAAATACAATTATTCAATTTATCGTTTCCATGTTGTCGCGGCAGGAAGTATTATTCCGAAGGACAACATGGATAAGAGACAAAATTTATTGCCTTTTTATCCTTGAAAATAGATTTTATTACATGGGAGCTCTTTTTTTTCTTTTGTTTTCAATTCACTTTCCCCATAGCACGTCATACGCAGTTTTTAACTGCTTTTTTGACGTAAAATGAATAAAATAAATAAATAAATAAATAACAGAGTCTTCCTTGCATTTCTCTTACCTTCCTGGAAGAACATCTGGGACGGTGAGATGTCAACGTCGGAAGTCGGGGTTATCGCCTTGCCCTCTGAGACGCGAGTGAGCTTTGCATTGTGAATCGGAGCCCAGCGCTCAACCGTGACTCACCGGTCACCTACGGCCCCACCGCTTCTTTTCTTTGTGCAAAGAACTGATAGGAAAGCGAGCTCTTGATATCTACAGATACAGAATGTCAAATTCAAAAACAAATGACATCCTACTACTGTGCGCGTCTCAATTTTCTGGCCGTCGCAGAGAGGTCATAGTTTCCGCGAGAGGCAGGGTAGGAGGGGATGACTTCCGCTGCACCGCACAACGTCACGTGACATAATCGCAACCGTTCCAAGAACATCGGAGCGGCTAGTTCGCTTGCGTTGGTTGGTTGGTGATTCCGAGCGTGCCAACAGCTTAGGTCAGTAACTTAAGTCCCGTAAGTGTAGTGCATGGCGGGAGATGGCGGTGATCTTCCCCGGCTCGATGGCGAAAGCTGCCCATCAGAGCAGCCGGCCGCTAGAATTCTCCTCCACACAGCGACTGAAATCGACCTAGCTGAAAAGCTAGTGTCGAAAATCCTGCCGCCGTCAGGACTCGAACCTAGGACCTTCCGGTCAGAGGCGCTGCAGTGATAACAGTTGATGCACTGAGCTACCGCCCCCGGTCTCTCTCCTGGATATAACATGCACTTCACTTACGGGACTAACGAACAAATTTGTTGACGGCCCAGAGAAACGAAATACTCATTTACTCATGTGAGTGAATGAACTACTTAATTACTAATGTGAATCAGGGGAAAATTGAAACAAAAACTGTAAGAGAGAAATGCTTACCCGGTCAGATATATGTACAGAACAGTATAAAAAGGGAGAAAAGTAAAAGAAAAGTAAATCAAGATTAATATAAAAAGATGTTACCTCCCCAGTGGTATCCAAAATTTCTGTTGGCGTCGACACCCAAGCAGCTTGGATCTCCGTTGAACGATCGAGTCTTACGCCAAAACCGTTCCTATGGATTAAGAACGGTTTGTGATTACTCTTGTTAAACAAGTTCGAGTGTTTGTCTTTCAATTTTTCAAGTAACATTTACAAGAAACATCTCCATTACAAGAAAAAATTTTTGGAAACTCTTTCTTATAAAGTCCAGTATGCCGCAAAGCTTCGAAATATCCGTGAAGGACAATTTGGAAGGATAACGAAATTTGTCAAATATATCTATGTACCACTCTCATAATTTCTAAACGGTTTATAATATAGAAATGCAGATTTTTCTCAATAATACTAAGTCAGGAGGTAAGTAATATTATTCATAATATTTTAGATTTGAAGAAATCAATCATCTTTTATTTTTTAAATAGAACCACATAGTTTTTTTCACCTGCAATGAATAGAACATAGATAAAAGTACAATGATGTATAATTTCTCAATGACTTAAAAGAATAATTGAGTAACGTGTATATATATATGTATATACACACACGTGATTTCAAGTTGTTTGCATTTGTTGGTATAGACTATATTTCCTTCATATATCCCTTGTAGAGGTCGCTTTCGGATCAGGTTTCTCTTCAATACTCTCAATAACCGCACATAATGTGGTTTTCTGCACAGTATTTAACAATTGATAAATTATTGAAACACAATAGCACGCAATATATAAATAAGAATCTTATCGTTTTTATTAGCCATAAAATACGTTTTGAGCGATTGCCAATATGACTTTTGATAATTACAAAAGTGGCATTTATTACTGGGAAAATACCATTACGGACATTCATTTGATTTAAGACTCGCCAAGATTTCGCTACTGTCACATTGATTATTTCGAATACCTTGCGTAACAGGAAACATTTCACCAATCGTATTTGAATTAATAATCTCCAGGCCATAATTCTTACAGAACACCGGTCATTTGATCTTCAGCAAAGCCGAGAGGTCGTCAATAATATAGTATTGAATATATTACTCCATAAATACGTACGTATATGAGAAGGCATAAACGGATAACTTACATTGGTGAATGTGTATTCGTAGCCATCTGGGTTAAGGACGGGCAGCACATACCAGTCCACCTGGTCAACGAGCTCCCGGTTGGCAGTGTAGTTCTCAACCAATTGGAAGACCGTGTACAGGGCCACCGGCGGAGCGATCCATTCTCGTGCGTGAATGGCTGTGAGCAAATGACGTTTACAATGAAGCAATGAAACTACGCAACGTTGGACGCTGCAGAATTTACTGTCTTCCCCTCGTTACTCAAATTAACTTTTCATCTTTTCTTATCTTTATGGCCCTTCTAGCCCCAGCGATTTGAGACTCCCGGTAAATATGCTTTCTAAACTAATCAACTCTTTCAAAGATGCATTGCTGTGGGTGAAGGTTCGACCTGAGATTTTGCTGTTCTCAAATGCAAAAGAGAAAAGAACGAGTAAAAGGAAACTAGAGGGAATGCGCGACTTACTGAAACTTTCCCTCTTCTTATTGTTGTTATTCAATTACTACTCATATTTTTTTTAAATCGAATGGTATCATTTGAGAATCTTCAATCTAGGGATAAATTGCATAGAGAAAGAAATCTGACTTTAATATTGGAGGTGTAATACATGTTTGAAAAAATATTTTAACTTTCGCAATTTTCAAACTTTCAGAGGTTTTAACGAAAATAAGAAGTAAATCATGTTTATAAATGTACTTTCTTTCATTCAAGCAAAAACGTTAAGAAAAAATTGAAGCCGTTTTCAAAATATGTTGGAAATACCAGAGAGGCTTCAAGTAAAGTCCCATCCAAAATTAAAACCTCTTAATGGCCCTCGAAACGAGACAACTAGATTTACCACTGACGTGTTTACCAAGTTTTAGCTCAGAAGCTTCTAATCTGACAAAGTTATGCGTGATACGCCCACTCATCCATTCAACAGTTTATCCAGACTTCCCGATTTTCTGTTATAAAATTGCGTTTATCTCTTTGCCACCTAGATCAATCTTAATCATCTTTGCAACAGTTCCAGTAGACCATAATATTGACGTGTGTGCGAAATTACAGCTCAAGATAAACATGGATTTTAAGTCAGAATATTCGATATCCTGTTAATGAGGTGGTACATCTTAAAATTCAATTGGATATACATATTGCAAATAAAGTGTAGAAACGCAAAGATACTTTTTTTTCCTAGGGCTTTTATCCAGCCGACAGCCGGTTGCCCTTTACGTCCCGAAGGGACGCATATTCGATCATACACTAGACAAACACTTGCGGGCTCCTCTGATCTGGGGTCAGCAGAACGCGAGGCCCTCCGCGACAACACACACACAAAGTCAAGGGACAAACAGCCATGCCCAAGGCGGGACTCGAACCCGCGACCCTTCGGACCAAAGCGCTGAGTCGGTACTCGCTCTTAGCCACCTCGGCCTTCCAGGTCGGCACGCAAAGATACTTGATGTTTTAAAATTATTACATTCTGATACACGTCATTAATCATAAATTAATCGCACAATTGGACGCATTAGAAACTTTATCTTTTTAATTAGTTAAAAAAGTTCATCTGAACAGTCAAATTGTTAGAGAGTTGAAATCAACATAAAATCCCAGTGTTTTTGTAGTGAGTAAATAATGGGTATTACTTTTGCTGTAATATTTCTTGGTCAAATTTCTTCGCGAAAGTAAACGTGCATTTTGGCAGTGTAGTATTCCTTTTGATTTACCACTGAAACCATGAAATATTATCTATATTTATAGATATTTGATATTTCATGTGTCTATATTGTAACGAATATTGCGTCATCTGTCGGTGCCACCACGAACTACATGATATGCGTGGATTGCGACATCTGCCGGCGGCCCTCGAACTAGATGGTCCCGGAGGGTTCGCGATGATTATCGCAAGTTCCAGTAAATTCTCGACGGCGCCAGCCGAGTGTAAATACGCGCTGACCGGCGACCGCGAGTCAGTCTGAGGTCTGAAGTGGAAGCTGAGCTATGAAGTGTGTGCATCGCGGTTAATAGCAGTGCAGTGGTTGTGCTCACTGACGTGAACTGTTGTCAGTGCAGTGAACTGTAGTCGGTGCAGTGGACTGTGGTCAGTGCATCCAACAGTAGTCAGTACTTAGAACTGTGCGACAGTGCAAAAAAGGGCCTAGTGAAAATAAATAATTCAGAGAAGTGTAGTGTAAATAATCAAGAGAAGTGTAGTGTAAATAAATAATCAAGTGAAGACTATCTGTACATACATCAAGTGTTTTCAGTGATCGTGTTAAGAAACAAAATAAACGTTTTGTTGAAATAATATCTGCATTTTAATTCACCACGTAGATTCGTAACAATAGACTAGCTGTCTGAGATTCAAATTCAATCCTACACGCATCCAAGACGAGCTTATAACGCTAGGCAATGAAGCACCTGCATCTATGAAGGCGGCGGGCTTCGAACTCCGTCCTCCATCACTGGAGATCCGGATCACCTTCAGGTCACGGCCCTCCAAACTGGAGCCAATGCTGATTACTGTCACCAGTTCAGGAAACTGCTTCGCCAAATCGTCCAAGTATTCGTGAATCTACAAGAAATCATTTATAATCGTTATATTTTTTTATTAAATCTGTAAATTTACAATCTGTTCAAAACAAGAATAAGTAAATATGCTGTCAAAATTACAATCTTGCGTGGAGAGGTCACCCACTGGTGATCTTGCTTTATCATATTACACACTTGCAACAAACACATGTTGGCAAAACTTTTGATGTTCGACTTTATTACAATATTAACAATATGTAATTTTAAAATCTATTTCGCAAATCCAATGGTTTGAACTTTTCCAGTCTTTTTACTTCTAAACTATTGTCCAGTAAGTTTATGGCTAGTACATTATTATGGTTTTCTAGTTTGCTAACACATTTATGGCTACAAAGTTTAATTTCTTGTTGTACTGTTGGCATGTTAAAATCACTATGTAGCACATCGTTTTGGACGTACCAAGGAGCACTAGCAATGTCTCTCAAAACCTTGGATTGGAATCTCTGTATGATTTGAATGTTTGACCTGCAAGTTGAGTCCCAGAGCTGTATACAATATGACTAGATTGATTTCAAGAATGACTTGTATATTAATAGTTTATTGTCTGTAGCCAGCACATATTTTCATCCTAGCAACCAGTATAATTGTTTTTATTTTATTTATAGTTACTTGCGTTTGTGTAGAATATGTGCTTTCCATGTGAGTTTTCTTTCTAGGTGTATAATCGTTATATGACAAAAGAGAACACAGTAATCTTCTAACAATCTCTAATCATTCAGTAAAATTTCAACATTAATACACTTTAGATAACGCTTTACTCCATTGCCTACACAAACAATGCTTACAAGTACAATATTTGTTACAATATAATGAGTAACACAGGCTTTGATGGAACTGATATAAAGACTAAAAGAATGTTTATTATATAATCGAATTTCGAAGACCGCTACACAGCTTTTAATTCAAAACAACTATCACAAAATCTCGATTTCTCCCCAATTTGTATCTTGTTCTCGTCGAATTTAGATGTATTCAAAACCGAACCTGGGACAACTCTTCATAGTTTTGTACATTGAATGATTAGCATCCTATATTACCATGTTCGTTAGTGTCTTTAATGATATTATTATTATTATTATTATTATTATTATTATTATTATTAGTGTATAATAATAATAATAATAATAATAATAATAATAATAATAATAATAATAATAATAATAATAATAATAATAATAATAATAAAATTGTCTTTATTAGTGGCGTGACTCAGGCCGGTAGGCCTGCTCTTTCGCCTAACCACATGAAATATTTACATTATTTCTTATACTATGAAGAAGATTGAGGAGGGCATATTTTACATTTATATCTGGGATGCAAAACTAGGGACCATCCCGGCATACGCCTTAAGCGATTGAGTAAACCCAGAAAACCTCAATCAGAATGGCGGCTGAAGGCCGAGGGAATTGACAATAATTGAAAAATATAAGAATATATAATTAATTGGTTAATTACATTAATTGTTGAATAATTACATTAATGACCAATTACAACCAATTGTTGAACAAATACAATAATGAATAAGTACATTAAGTGTATGGTCAAGTATAGAGGAAATTGTATCAATTTAGCATTAGTTTCGGAGTATACATCCTATTTCATCTGCAACGCAATGAATTACAGAACTCCCCTGAGATAGTCCGGGATAGCGGACCCGGAATGTTTCATTCAGCGATAAGTTTCATTAGTCGCTTGCGCCAGGCCGCTACCGAAAGGTTCTTCTACGTTATTACACGAGTAAAATGGACTTCGGAGAGTAGGGTGGTGGTCCAATAGTGCAAGAGGCATTGAAGGGTGTCGAGAGTGAATTTCGGTACTTACAGACAATGGACAATACAGAATTAAGTATGGAGAAAGCACGAGCTCAAGAACTATCTAGAGAAATAAGTAATGAAAAATGTACAAAGCAAACAATTGAAAACAATTTATTATTTACGGTCAAATACGAATTGAAATTTTGAGTTGATTCTGGTAATGAATTTGGCTGAATCTTTGTATTAATAAAACTAATCATTGCATTGGAGAAATTCTATTTAATTTTGACATCATCGGATATAGTGAGTATTCTTCTTCTTCTTTGGTCCCATCTTCCATATACGGAAGTTAACCGGTAGCGGTAGCTCAGTGCATCAACTGATTTCACTGCAGAGCCTCTGACCGGGAGGTCCTAGGTTCGAGTCCTGACGGCGGCAGGATTTTCGACACTAGCTTTTCAGCTAGGTCCAATTCAGTCGCTGTCTGGAGGAGAATTCTAGCGGCCGGCTGCCCTGATCGGTAGTTTTCCGTGGTTTCTCCAATCAACACCCGGCGGAGCAGTACCCTACCAAACGGGCCACGGACCGCGCGCGATCTGTCCTTCCTCTCCCTTGTCCTATCCTCTCCCCTTACACACACACACTTACACTAACATGCACTACACTACCACATATTCCGGGAGACCGGTCGGGACCTTAGAGCTTGTCCCGGCTGGGGTGGTGCCCCGCTGGTGGTAGAGTCCTGGTTAGGGGGAAACCCCACTAGCCTACGGTAGGTCAGCGCCGGATCTCGTCATCCAGCGGGGGAGATGACCGCCATCTCCCGAGAAAAAACATGCACTACACTAACAGGACTAATGACCAGAGCATTTGACGCGCCCGGAAACACGAGAAAATCAATCAATCAATCAACCCAACAAGACTCTGATTTAGTGAACCAAAAATGTTAGTCCCCCGAAGTTCGCTATAACCGGAGTGGACTGTACTGCGAGTTGCTCTGTTACGAGTAGTGCTGGCAACTGAGTGCTAGGTTTCCCTCCCATTCCTTGCCACCTTTTCAATCGGAGCCTCCGAGTGCCCCCGGTTGGTTCTTGACCGCGAAATTCAAATATCTCACATTTTCCTAAGTCGTGTATTTCCTCGAACCAGACGGTGATATGTTCGCAACGACACAGGTTCATAAATGGGGAGGAATTTCTGACTAACACATTCGATGTATGAGGATGAATAACCTTCGGAGACGATGTGGCTCTGGTTATCTGTGGAGCGTCGTCGCCCGGAATATTGACTCCCACGGATGTCCATGGCCTTTTCTCACTTCCACAGGATATGATTAGTAGCATGGTGGCTATATATTATGTATCATAAAATAACATTTAGTAATGTGAAGTAAGAGTATGAAATTTAACTTGTTATTTATACCAAATGATGTACTTTACCATACAAATTATTACTATTGTTATTATTATTATTATTATTATTATTATTATTATTATTATTATTATTATTATTATTATTATTATTACATTCTAATATAATATGTAAAATGGAGATGGGAAACAAACAAATTCCACGTCTACATTGCTGGGCATTTCATTCCCTAAGCGTCATACATCAAGCTAAGACCTGTAGCAAAAAATACGTAAGCACTCTGATTGGCCCGGTAAAATGATCGGGTCTCACGATGTGAACGATTGGAACCGGACCTCCGATTCCTCGGATTCCGTTTTTTCCTCCGTCGGTTGAATCTGTCTTCCGCGCGCGACTTTCAGATGCCACGTTAAAAAAGCCCAAGTATACTGATTAATTATTAGTGATTCCGGGCGCGTCAATTACTATGGTCATTAGTCCCGTAAGTCTAGTGCGGGTTTTTTGCTCGGAAGGAGGCGGTGGTCCTCCCCCGCTGGATGGCCAGATTCGGCGCCGACCTACCGTTGACTAATGGGGTTTTCCCCAACCAGGAATCTCCCACCAGCGGGGCACTTCCCCAGCCGGGACAAGCTCTAAGCTCCCGAGCAGTTTCCCGGAATATGTGGTAGTGTAGTGCATGTTTGTGTGTGTGTGTGTGTAAGGAGAGAGGATAGGACAGGACAAGGAAGAGGAGGGACAGATCGCGCGCGGTCCGTGGCCCGTTTCTTAGGGTACTCCGGCATTCACCTGGTGTTGATCAGAGAAACCACAGAAAACCACCGATCAGAGCGGCCGGCCGCTAGAATTCTCCTCCAGACAGCGAGTGAGTTCGACGTAGCTGAAAAGCTAGTGTCGAAAATCCTGTCGCCGTCGGAACTCGAACCTAGGACCTCCCGGTCAGAGGCACTACGAAACAAAACTACCGATCAGAGCAGCCGACCGCAGAATCCTTCCACAGACAGCGACTGAATTCGACCTAGATGACAAGGTAGTGCCGAAAATCAGGACCCAAAACCTAGAACCTCCCGGTCAGAGGCACAGCAGTGACATCAGTTGAGCCCCAAGCGCAGTGAGGAGTAACTCACGTCCACGAGGCGGTGGAAGCGCGTGAAGGAGACGGCGCGCAGCGAGCGGCGCACGCGCTGGGCGTCGCGGGCGTCGTGGGCGTCGTGCGGGCGCGGGGGCGTCCACGCCCTGGGGGCGAAGCGCACCCCGAGCTCCCGCAGCGCCGCCTTGACCGCCGCCAGGTGGGCGGGGCCGGCGAACACCACGGCCGCCGCGCCGCCGCGCGGCTCCTCCCAGAAGTCCCAGGCCGCGCCCGCCGCCGACAGCGCGCGCGCCTGCTCCGCCGACAGCGGCGCCGTCTCTAGCAGCTCGTACCTGCGGGCAACGGGATCACACCGCTGGCGGATTTATTTATTTAGTTCGTTAGTTCGTTAGTTCGTTAGTTCGTTAGTTCGTTAGTTCGTTAGTTCGTTAGTTCGTTAGTTCGTTAGTTCGTTAGTTCGTTAGTTCGTTAGTTCGTTAGTTCGTTAGTTCGTTAGTTCGTTAGTTCGTTAGTTCGTTAGTTCGTTAGTTCGTTAGTTCGTTAGGTAGGTAGGTAGGTAGGTAGGTAGGTAGGTAGGTAGGTAGGTAGGTAGGTAGGTAGGTAGATAGGTAGATAGATAGGTAGGTAGGTACGTAGTTATTTATTTAGTTAGTTAGTTACATGTTTATTTATTTATTTATTTAATTCGTTATTTAGTTAGTTAGTTAGTTAGTTAGTTATTTAATTATTTATTTAATTAGTTATTTAGTTAGTTTTATTTAGTTTAGTTAGTATTTATTTAGTTAGTTAGTTATTTGTTTATTTATTTATTTATTTATTTTTATGTCAAAAAAGAGTCAAAACTCTGTATGACGTGCTATGGGGAGGTGAATTCTGTCCACGTTTTCAAAATTCTGTGATCCCTACAGTAAGTCATATACTACTTGAATTTTGAAATTAAAAAAAAAAGCTCCCATGTAATAAAATCTATTTTCGGGAATAAATCAGCAACAAATTTTGGGCAATAAATTTTGAGCAAAAACAGTTAAAACTGTGTATTACGTGCTATGGGGGAGAAGTGAATTCTATGCTCGTTTTCAAAATTCTGTGATCCGTACCCTAAGTCGTATACTACTTGAATTTTGAATTTAAAAAAAGGTCCCATGTAATAAAGTCTATTTTCGAGGTTAAATCAGCAGTAAATTTTGGGCTCTTATCCATGATGTCCTTCGTCAAGGAATAATACTTTCTGCCGTGAAAACATGGAAACGATAATTTGAATAACTATATTTCCCCTTGAATTCTAGAAGTCGATTGTCAGAGGGGCAAGGGGGGCCAGGTCTCTCCATAAAATTCATGAACAGCCGGTCCGGTGATCGAAATCGCTAAGGCAGTAGTGTCGTAGTGATCTCGAACTGAAGGGTCACGGATTCGAAACCCACCGCCGCCATGGTTGTATTTGTTCGTCCTTTCACCCCTTATCTTCACCATATCGTTTCATCTTCATAGTTACCATAAGTTAACTCCAATTGTGGTCGCTAATGACCTAGGTGTTGATGCGATCTTAAATAACAAAAAAATCATTATCTACACTAAAAGATAGTGTTGAGGCTCTACCAGTACTTGGAAGTGCCGTTTTCTGTGAGACGTCATCCTAAAAGAAGATGAATGTTAATTCTAATTCTTTTATTTGGAATGCTGGCAACAACAACTTACTAGTAAACCAAAAGTCATTGGCTTTCAAGTTCACAATATGATGCCGTGCCTGAATTTGTCTGGGCGTCCCCCTTATTTGAACTCATCGTCCGTCACTGGGTGAAACACAAGGACCTAGCTATGCTGGTGGGGGGCAGCAAGGACCCTGAATGAGTACCCCAATTAAAGGTGGCGATGTAAATGACTCTCATTTCGACTTTCTGCGCCGGGACCCCCAGGAACGTAGTAGCTACGTTTCTGGTATAGTGGAATTACGCTAATTCCGGGCCCGCATTGACAAGGACACTTCATCATCTTGTACGTAACATTTGCTCCTATTACCAAAAGAGACAAACAGCCAGTCATAGCCATTCGAGAATGGCACCATTAAATACTACTACTAAGTAAAACGTATTCACAGCTCAGATATAAATTAACTAGGTAAACAATATTACTGTTCCACTAATAGTGTTTAAAATGTAAAATGAAAAAAAAAAGATGTTCAAACTTTTGATGATTTTTATACACCGGTGTTGCACAAATAGAAGGAAGTGGCACAATGAATTTGAGCTTTCTAATTCACTGAACAAAGAAGCTTAATTAACTGCCTTAACCGTTATAAATGTTTTCACGTTAATGATGTGGATTATATATTAATTTTATAAAGCAGAAAGTTAATAAAATCTTGTGTAAGCTCACCTAAAGTGATTCATAAAGAACTAAGTTATCCCTACATCCACAGCTAAGAGACTTAATATCAAAATTAAGTACAATAATCAACACAAAGTAATTAAGACATTAGAAACTTTGACCATTGTAGAATTCACGACCATTAATAAATTGTGGGATGTGGATCTGCCTCCAGACCATCTCCAGCAATGGACCACTTACTTTCGGGCCGTGGCCCTGGTCAGACGTGTCGAGCAATGGACCTGTGGGCTGTAGCAACTCCATGCTGGAGTTGGTCTGGACGCAGACATGAAGTTTGACTGCTTTGTATATTAGTAAGCCCTGAGGAAGGAATTACATATTCCGAAACGTTGGCAAACAAATGTGTTTTATTAACTGACCAATCCCGTGATCCACATCCCACAATCAGAAACTTTCGAAATCTTTAGGTTAATGTTATTTAGTAACTATGTATCTTGCGGTGTAATATCTTTTGTTGCTGCGGGCTCCCAGCTACGCCAGCTGCACTGCCCGCCGGCTGGGATCATGCGGGCGACCCTGGGACGAACGCCACATTAGACTGACTTATTGGGAAATTCTACACCGAGCTGCTCAATTTATGGGTTGATACGTGACTTTAATGGTACATTGAGAAGCGCACCATACCCGTGCCTGCGAGCGTTCACGCGAAAGTGCCTAATCATTTGATGTTCCACTAAATCAGACATTACGGATGTTCCTGATTCCTCGCAATAATTATCCTCTCGACGGAGTATTTGTTGAAATGAATATCAATGCGTCGCAACTCAGAAGTTGCGAGAAATCTTTCAGACACACTTACGTAGGTAAAAATCTGAGACAGTTAGTCATGTCTATAAAATTGCTCTAAAATCCTTCAAAAAAACTACCTCAAACGGCGCTGAATGTCTTAGGTGAATGTCTTAATTATGACTGAAGAATGATGTGATTTATTAATTCTTGTTCATTCTCCTAAGAATACCTACAGTATGTTAAATCTTTTAATGCTCCCAAAGGTCTTCATTCAGGAAATCACATAGGTATATCAATAAAACACACTTCACTTTAATAATCATATGAATTAAATTATTGACTGTTAAGTCGTATATTTTTTAGTCTGAAACTATTGAATAATATAAAGTTACAAACTGTCATCAGCATGTTAACGGCTAAACTAAGACGAGAATAACTAATCTTTATTTAACATACCATTATTATCTAAAATTATATAAAATTAATGTTAGTGCGTACTCTTCATCCGGGCAAGCATTTGAAATCAAATGGTGTATTGGTAGTTTCCAAAGCTTGCAAAATAATTATTTGTTTTGTGTGATTTGATTTAAAGTGAATATTAAGAAGATTTCATCACAATGTTCCTGATACGATAGAGAATTGTTTATATATTTACAATGTATTTTAGTGAGTATTGAAGTTGAAAACTCAGTTAAGTATAAATGATATAGGTTAAAGAAATATGTCTTCAGTCACATAGTGATTAAAGAGGGCCCAATCCCGGAAAAATTCCGGAGTTTTTCTCAATGGTTCTACACGTTTCTGGAGGCGCTGGAAGCAAAAAGGGTCTGCTTCACAGACAATATTACAAAATTAAACTATAAATTTGGCATTTTTTTAGCTTTTTGCTTATTTTTCGAAAACTCTGCGCTTCATCGAAATAGTCATATTTTACGAAATTGAAATTCATAAAATTTCCTACGAAGACAACACTTTAATTTTCAGTTTAGACCGGGGGTTCTCAACAAGGTCCGTATCAACCACCTGGGTGGTTTGGTTCTTTGTTAGTGATTCCGGGCACGTTAAGGGAACCTGTCACATTTCGAGGGTATATTTCTTATTAAATTCCATGAAAAACTAATCCATTATATCTTTTGTAATAATTAAGATACATAAACCATTTTTGTACACATTATTAATTAGTCATTTAAGAATGGAAGGGATTTATTCATTTTATTATTTAATTAATATTGCGCTATTTGTGCTTATTTAAACAATTAACTGCAACGTCAGAACAATTGACACCTCTGCTTGTTTAGGTACAGATTATTCAGAAACTTTTTCTTACACAGACAAGCATTTTTTTTCATTATTTCTCAATGTATGTTGAATCTCTAAATTTTAAAAGTATGATAAATACATGAATATTTAGATTGTAAATGAAGAACCAAAATACAGCTATGAATTTTTGATATTTTTCCTTCTTTAATAATTTTTATATTCCATAATTATAGAGTTAGGTATTCAAATACAAAATTCCCACATTGACAGTAGTGAACACCATATCTGAAAAAAAAATCAACAACTTAGCTTACATACTTTGAAAATTATGAGTACCTAAATATGAAAAAAATTAACTTTCGGGAAAAGAGTAAAATCTCTAAACGTGCATTTATAGCATACCTAATGCATCCCAGGTTGATAACTCATAATGGTCACAAATTTCATTATAACTTACACAAAATATATATTGGCGTGATCTACAAACTCCACAGAATCAAATTAGCGCAAAAACAAAAAATCGAATTTTTGAACCTAAAACTCTGACAGGTTCCCTTTTGAGGTCATACATCCAGTAAGTGTAGTACATTTTTTTCTCGGGAGGTGGTGGTCATTTTCCCCCGCTGAATGGCGCCGACCTACAGTAGCGTCGGCTAGCCGGATTTCCCTCAACCAGGACTCTGCCACCAGCGGGACACGCTCTAAGCTCCCGGCCGGTCTCCGAGCATGTGTGGTAGTGGTGTACAAGTTAGTGTAAGTGTGTGTGAGGGGTGAGGATACGACAATGAAGAGGAAGGAAAGATTGCTCGCGGTCCGTGACCCGTTTGTTAGGGTACTGCTCCGGCATTCGCCTGAGGTTGATCGAAAAAAACACGGAAAACTACCGATCAGAGTAGCCGGCCGCTAGAATTCTCCTCCAGATAGCAAGTGAATTCGACCTAGCTGAAAATCCTACCACCGTCGGGACCCGAACCTAGGACCTCCCGGTCAGAGGCGCTGTAGTGATATCAGTTGATACACTGAGCCACCATTCTCTGTATAAAAGAATATAAATTAAATATCAAGTAACTAGAAATACCTTGCTTGTATGAAAATAAATGGATTCCGGTCAGTGTTGTAAAACTGTTGTTTGTAAATAATAAACAAAGATGTCAAGAACTCTCACCGCCTCCCGGATTACTTCTCCATAGCTACCTGTGAGAAAAGGGCAGTTCTTCAAATCATTGTACTTACCGCGCGCAATCTTTCCTTCCTCTTCCTTGTCCTATTCTCTCCCACACACACACACTAACTACACTACACTACGACACATTCCAGGAGACCGGTCGGGAGCTTAGAATTTAGAACTTAGATAGGGAGTCCTGGTTAGAGGGAAACCCCGCTAGCCGACGGTAGGTCGGCGCCGGATCTCGCCATCCACCGGGGGAAGATCACCGCCATCTCCCTCGGAAAAAAGCATGCACTATATTTACGGGACTAATGACCTAAGCTGTTGACGCGCCAGGAATCACTAACAACCAACCAACCAACCTATATTATTTTACTTGATCCTTTGCGTTTCGCTCACAGCGTGTGAAAAAATAGTACATGTAACTCCACTCTCATATATTCTCCTCTCTCTCCATATATTTATTCCAATTAGATATGAAACTTTAATTTCACGTTTATTGCAGATACGGGAACATTTCAATTTTCTGCACCGGGGCATCCAAGATCCTGGCTTCCCTACGGCTTAGGATGTTAAGAAAACTCAAACTATATCACCATTGACAACGATTTTCTATCGCGAAAGAAAATACTCTGCAATACACACAGGAGAAATGTTTCAGCCAGGTTAAGAAGGCTCAACATTTTATAATCATTACTCAACATTGAAGATTAGAAACTCAGTTACTCATTAGTTGAAGTGTCTTCGATTATTGTAAATCTAAATATTTAGCAAAATATTGGTGTACAAAATTATACTATTTAAGACATTAATTTACGGGCAATTTCTTGTGTCATTATTCATGATCTGTTGTAGAGCAGGGGTGTCCTCGACGTGCAAGACCTCAAGTGCCACAACTAACACCTTTAACCTTAGCATTTCCTAAAGTTGGTAGACCATGGTAAAGACCATGGTACTTTACCAACCATGGCCAAAAAGTGCCCATATGTTTAATTCATTATTACGACCACAATATTGTAATTAGATATGCTTATCTTGTGAGCATAAATGAATGATAATGTAATTAGAACGATTTTATTAAGTACACATTGTTACATAAAAATTAAGGTAATTAAAATTAGTGTTGCATAATCTTGTTGTACATTGTTAAGTTTCAATGTTCATCATCACTTGACCTCACATCTTCATTTCAACCACTATCAGTCATTCTAATTCTTTTCAACAATACGTACAATACAAACGTTAAATACGTTAAATTCAACAATACGTTAAATACAACCCACAAGTACAAACAGCTGCACTGTATTGCTTCAACAATGGATGACGACCATTACGGTGTTGCCAAAGTAAATCAGTAGCCTTCATTTGTCACAAGTTTTACCAAACTTTTGTCACGAATTTTACTAACCATGGGAAAAAATTGTCCATGCCCGAAAATATCGTATTTTTTTAAAAAATATTTACGTCTATTGCGCAGATGGAAATGTTAAAATACATAGTTAGGTGTTATTGACAAATAGAATAAAAAAAATATATGAATCAATTTAAAGCACATTATGTTTTAGAAACGAACTAATGGGCAAGGCTTTTTGCCCATGCTTGGTAAAGCTAGGGTTAATATGGTTGCGGGCCATTTTTCATTATTCGGGGGATCCATACCTGACTTTCCTGTACTGTTGAACTCGGCAGTTTGCTCTGCTACCATGCGTGATATCAAATCGTACCATGCATAATGCAGCGAAACACATTGGGATGATTTTGAATTTCTGAATTTACTAGAAAAAAAAATCTTTAAATCTAAACAACCTACTACCGGGAGCGGTAGGTCAGTGCATCAACTGATGTCACTGCAGCGCCTCTGACCTGGAGGTCCTACGTACGGCAGGATTTTCGACACTAGCTTTTCAGCTAGGTCGAATTCAGTCGCTGTCTGGAGGAGAATTCTAGCGGCCGGCTGCTCTGATCGGTAGTTCTCTGTGGTTTCTCCGCTCAACGCCAGGCGATCTTTCCTTCCTCTTCCTTGTCCTATCCTCTCCCCTTACACACACACACTTACACTAACATGCACTACACTACCACATATTCCTGGAGACTGGTCAGGAGCGGTCGGAAGCTTAGAGCTTGTGCCGGCTGGGGCGGCGCCCCGCTGGTGGGAGAGTCCTGGTTAGGGAGGAACTCCACTAACCGACTATAGGTCGGCGCCGAATGTCGCCATCCAGCGGGGGAAACTTACCGCCATCTCCCGAGAAAAACATGCACTACACTAACGGGACTAATGACCAAAGCAGTTGACACGCCCGGAAACTCGAAAAAAATCAATCAATCAATAACCTATGTGCGCTAGGAGCACAATATTCTCCCTCGACATGGATGCAAAGGACTTTCACTTTTGTAATTTTTTCTTTTCACTTTAGAACAATGCCATTTAGTATAGAAATCCATTTTATGTTCTGACAAAAGGAAATTACTCCTTTTTATACGTAATTTTTTGGCATATTTTATCGATTTTGGATAATAAGTCATTTTTTAACATTTTCAGTCATTTTTAATGCATTTTTCTCTGATTTAATCGATTTTAATGTCACTTTAGTGGTACTTGCTTCAAATAATATTTACGAGATGCAACAAATGTTCTCCACCCAATTCCTGAGTAGCTATACGTGGTAGCCTATTCGATTTCTTCGCTCAGCCATTGTGAGTTTGTAATCTAAGGTTCCTGTGACGCCTGGCAAGGTCATTGGCGGTTCAGCCGATATCGGGATAACCAAAGCAAAGATATTGTGGTAAAGAGCAGTCCAAACCAAAAGTTTGAAAACAGTTCTCATGAAGGAACAGAAGAAGCTTCAATTACATCAGAACCATATCCAACAGCATTAAGTTTCTACGTCATTTTTCTTTGCTTTCAAGATATTTTTAAATTAATTTAAAAGAAGTTTATTGATTATTTTTGGCGATGTTTTAGGGCATCAAAATCCGCCCCCTACTAATAACCAATCGCGAGCCACAATAATTGACTGCGCGGGCCACCATTTCGACCACCCTGCTGTAGAGAATAATGTAAGGGGGTCGATGGAGCCAACAATTCTTTTCAAATGGGTAGTTGAGAGCAAAAGGTTGATAATCTCTGGTTTAGGCGTTAGCTCCCTCCTGCCCTCCTATTTCGCGGCGGTTTCTCTGCTTTCACTCCATTGTGCTTGAAAACACTGTTGTGAATAAATATGGACAAAGTTGAATGATTAAACCATAGACCAAAGAGGAACTAATTCTTTACTCTATGATTAAACCTCTGATACGGAAACAACAGGAATGTTTTTTTATTTTACGTCAAAAACAATTAAAACTGCGTATGACGTGCTATGGGAAAAAGTGAATTGTGTGCACATTTTTAAAATTCTGTGATCCCTACACTAAGTTATATACTACTTAAATTTTGAAAAATAACCTCTCATGTAATAAAATCTATTTTCAAGGATAAATAAGCAATAAATTTTGGCTCTTATCCATGTTGCCCTTCGGAATAATACTTCCTGCAGCGACAACATGGAAACGATAATTTGAATAATTGTATTTCCCACTGAGTTCTAGAAGACGTGCACAGAAAATGAAGTTACATTTATGTCCAGAAGCAAAACAAGGGGTCATCTCAGCGTTTCTTCAATGGATCAGGGAAACTGTATTTACTCACGTGGGATGTCCACAAAACACAGCCTGCTGTAACTAAATTATGAGGAAACAAGAAAAGAGTAAAGACAATAAGTTATGTACAATACAATATGTTCATTGAATATTAAGTTTTATCATTGGCGGTTCAGCCGATATCGGGATAACCAAAGCAAAGATTTTCTGGTAAAGAACAGTCCAAACCAAACGTTTGAAAACAGTTCTCATGAAGGAACAGAAGAAGCTTCAACTACATCAGAACCAAATCCAACAGCTTAAGATTTAAGTGCCAAATTATGGCGTTAAAGTAAGATTAACTCTAAATATAAGGATGAAAGGATTATACAAAATATTAAACCACATGATTTCATAAATACTACTTCGAAAAGTAAATTTTAAGCTAAAAAGAAATAGAGCTTTTGTTGTGTGGTGTAAGTCTACTGTGTGAACTGAAAGGTCGTTGTCGCGTAAAATAGGTTATCAGGGAAAAATAAATAGGAGACAGGTTGTTGAATTTGGGAGAATGATTCAGATTGAAACATAACAATGTTTTAAAATGTATTTCTGTAAATGTTAATTTTTTGTGAAGAGTATCAAAAAACAACAAAACATCCATCTCTAGATAAAAGTATATTTTAGCCGTTTTAGATGAATTCAACCAGAGATATTTCACTGAATTTATTAAAGAAGAATCGAAAGTTCGTGAAAAATAGATGTATTGATAGAGAAAAGGTACAACGAAACCTGAGAAAAAAGTCAAATATTTAAGATTAAATCATGCTACTGAATTAATAAGTACAATACCATTCAATTACTGTACAAAAACAGGTATAAAACAAAAATCACAACTACTTACTCTCCGCAAAGTAACGGAATAATTGTTAATAAAAATTTTGAGCAGCAGCCGCATCGACAGCAACGTATTTACATTATTTAACTTTCAACTAAAACTCAACGGGAATATGGAAACGTAAAAAACCTTGAGTGAAGCTTTTAATAGCATTTAGATGTAATATACTCGTCAGAAAGGAAGATATTAAAATCATAAATTTGATTTTAAAATGTTAACAAGGTATTTTTTTGTTGAATATTCAAAACTTAGGAAAGCATAAAAAATTTACGATATCGAAAAAAACAATGTTATTGAAAACAGAAACGTAGTATTTGTTAAAAAGGGAATGGATACTCTAATGATTATTTAACTGACAAATTTCAAGAAATCATGTATTCTCATACGGGGATACCGAATCACGTACACACCGATTCCATCGAACTATCAGTATATGGACAGGTTTTCGAAAGAATGTGACTTTTTTCTTCTTATGTCCACGATTATTTGTGCCATTATTAGATAACGCTGATCTATAAACACGATATACATGACAATGATCAGCCGATAATAAGGTAATTTGGCGTGGGGAAAATAATGACAAATTATATTCTTTTAAAAAACAGGCCGTAGTGTGAATAGATTTGAATTACGTTGCCAGATACCTATGGTCCTGGCTCTAGTACTAGATGTAATATACAATGGAGAAAGACACTTGATCTGAAGAGAACGATATTTACTGAGAGGCGATTCTTCCGATTCATACGAAAAAAAATCCTGCTATCTCAGCCATAAAATCATCTTCTATAGCTGAAATTCTGAAGCAAAGTTGGTAGTAGTCTATGCAAACTCAGGCTGTTTCTGTAAAAAATATCGCAGTGACAAATATAATTTCCAAATAAACTACAGAGATATATAATTCCAAATCTCGCGCGTAGAATGTATCAAATAATTCACCGATTCAGCACATCCGAAGAAAATTACTACTGCTGGGGAAAATGTCTAGTTACCCTGAACGGTGGTAACGACCAAACAATGGGACTACGGGACTAAGAAAATGTAAAAGCACTCCTTGACATCAGATCATAAGATTACTAAAAATATTGTCTCGATACCATCAACAGAAAGCACAGTATCATCATTCAATTTTAACAATGATACTTAATGTATTATTTACCATTTGGACTGTATAATACTAAACAACCTGTAACAACTATTGTACTACAGCCTCCGGGTCAATGAGCCCCATCTCGATCAGATTTTTGGTCGAGTTCCCTTATCCTTTGAGCAACTGCTGAGATGGCCCCTTGTTTTGCTTCTGGACATAAATGCAACTTCATTATCTGTGCACATCTTCTAGAATTCAATGGGAAATATAGGTATTCAAATGACCATTCTCCATGTCGCGGCAGGAAGTATTATTCCTTAACAAAGGACATGATGAGGGATAAGAGCCCAAATTTATTGCTGATTTACACTTGAAAATAGATTTTATTACATCGGAGCGAATATTTTATTAACAATCCTAGCAGAAAACGCTCATTTTCTTTCTGTATTCAAAATTCAAGTAGTATATATCTTAGGATAGGTATTTCAGAATTTTGAAAACGTGCACAGAATTTACTTCTCCCTATATCATATCACACAGTTTTTAACTGTTTTTTACGTTAAATAAATAAATAAAATAAAATAAATCACTTCCACAAGATGCGGTAGGGATTGAGAATGATTTGAATCCAGAGCAGTGAGGGTGCAAATCGATCAAAAATGACTTGATCGCAATTACCGTTCTACAGGGCTCAGCTCCGGAGAACCATCTGCAAATCATCTCCTGTAAATGCAACGATTGCCAGGCAAGTTGTGGCTGTAGGCATGCAGCTCACCTTTGAACAAATGTGTTTCTTCACAGAGAACGGACATGATCAAATATTGATGACACGTTCGAACTAGGTGATGACTACCAAGACTGCTGCTGTACTACTGCCTAAAGCAGTTGATACGACTGAAGGTATTAACTCTACAAAATTTTACGCCACTACCATTGATTTATATCAGTGGCAGATTGCAAGAGGGGCCAATGCCAGTATTCAAAGTTTTATAGAATGGGTGGTTTTCTCTTTTGGGCGAACATTATATCTAAGTAACAACTCCTGTATATTTCACTATTTCCGATAAGGTAATAGTTTTTAAAACTTTATATCGTTACTTTTAATTTGGCCAATACAGATCACATAATTTTGAAAACGTGCACAGAATTCACTTCTCCCCATAGCACGTCATACAGAGTTTTAACTGTTTTTGGACGTAAAATAAAAAAAAATTATTGATAATAAATAAACTACCCCCTCATCCTTGCACACAATGCAAACTCACATCCCAGCTCGTTCTATCTTTTCTTTCCAATCCCAAAAAATCATACGCGTTGTTTATAGCAGCTTGCTTAGTTTATAGTTCTCAGCTGCGACTTTAATTTAAGAATATATTTGAGGACTGCGAAATTAATAGTGCTTGCTCTTCTCGTCTCTGCGTTCATTCATATTTATGTCCCTAAAAGATCTAAGCTATGTTGTGATTGGTTAGTCACTATTTCCTTTAGTTAATTATATTGTTGAACTTTGTACTTTCTCGCATACTACTTACGTAGTATAAAGAAAATTATGTAATGCTGCAGCGAAAAATGGCAATTTTATTGCAGAAAAATTCGTATAGTAGGCCCCTGTTACTGAAAAAGTACTAGTAAAAAGTACTAAAACCGACTTCTATTTCCTCGTCGAAAAAGTGGATAATTAAAAGAAGAAAGAAGTTACTTCCTCTAACATGTCGAGCAGTCAGAGTCCATGTTTTGTGGGTCCTTGTTTCCGAAAAATTGATTAATGCTAAAACGTCTGTCCGCCCGTCCGCCCGTCCGCCCGTCCGCCCGTCCGCCCGTCCGCCCGTCCGCCCGTCCGCCCGTCCGCCCGTCCGCCCGTCCGCCCGTGCGCCCGTCCGCCCGTCCGCCCGTCCGCCCGTCCGCCCGTCCGCCCGTCCGCCCGTCCGCCCGTCCGCCCGTCCGCCCGTCCGCCCGTCCGCCCGTCCGTCTTTTTATCATCAACTATTGCGGCCAAACCGTAGGCAGTATTTTCACCAAAATTGGTAAGTATTCTCCAATCGATCTGACTAATATCGAGGACCCTTGGATTTAAACAGATATTTCAAAAATTGCGGGTAGTTTACATAAAGCGCCTAGGACAATTACACACTTTTTCTTAAAATTTGATCCAAATTATCGAATTAATTTCTTTGTATTGGAAAGTATTCAAATTAAAATTATGCAGGTCCGATTTTCTCCAAACTCTGATTTTTTTTTAAATTGCAGTTAGAAATAATGAGAGAAAGTATGTGATGTAGCAACACTAGTTCCACTTTATTTTATTTCTTAAAAGACTTTTCCCGACTAATATGAATCATTTTATAGACTACCACTCTCGAAATTTGATATTGCAAAAATAATTCAAGAATCGAAATGAATTTATCGATAACTAATTAAACATATACGATAACTAATTAAACAAGTTGCGTCAAATAAGTTTACTGTATTTTCTCTGATTCCTTAGAGTAGTATTACCGTGGAACTTGAAATAATTTAACACGCACACATCTGAGCGACTACAATACTTTCATAAGCTAAAATATTGGCTTCAGGTAAATTTAAATTGTTGTTTTCGGGGTCACTAGAAGTCGTATTATATAATCTCACACCGCAGGCATCATAAAACAATTCTGCGGTACTGCACGAAACTTTAACGACTCTCACCCATCGTAAGTGTTGAATCCCTCGTGGTGGACGTCCTTGTTTCCCGTGACCGTCGCCAGGAGCGCTGTGAACAGCAGCAAGAGCACCGCGCGGCGCCCCATCTCCAGAAGAGCGCGTGCTGCCAGACGCTGCTGAGACAGTCGACTGTGCGGCGGCGGAGCAACCAGCGGCGCGCCTCGCCTCGCGTCCCGGAGCCGCCGTATCAGTCGCCGCCACCACCACCTCTACCTCTACCACCGCCACCGCTGCCACCACCTCTACCTCCGAAACCATCGCCACCGCCGCCACCACTGCCGCCACCGCCACCGCTAACGCCACCGCCACCACTACAACTACCACCACCACTACCACCACCTCTACCACTGCCACCGCCGCCACCACCTCTACTATTGCCACCACATCTACCACCGCCACCATCGCCGCCACCACCGCCGCCACCACCGCCGCCACCACTGCCGCCACCACCGCCGCCACCGCCACCGCTACCACCACCACTACCACCACCACCACCACCACCACTACCACCACCACTACCACCACCACTACCACCACCACTACCACCACCACTACCACCACCACTACCACAACCACCAACTCCACCACCTCCGCCATCACCACCACCGGCACCATTGCCACCGCCACCGCCTTCATCATCGCCTCCACCGGTATTTCCAGTTATCTCCTCTGCCATCATTGCCATCACTACCACCACCACCACCATCGCCACCACCTCTACCACCGCCACCCCTGCCACCTCCACGGTCGCCTCCACCGATATTTCCACCGTTATCTCGTCTGCCATCTCTATCGCCGCCTCCACCACCGCCACCACCACCACCGTCCTCATCGTCGCGTCCACCGCTATCCCCTCTGCCCTCTCCACCGTCATCTCTACCACCGCGGTGGCCCCCACCATTCCCCCTTCCCTCATTGTCCACTCGTTTTGGAAAAGGACCTTCGAATCACTCTCGCCATCCATCCACACCTTCTACTCCAACTCTCAGGTGCCGAGTAGATAAGAAGCCGCAAGCGATAACGCGATAGCCTGCGTGGGTGTGAGGTACGCCCACTGAGTATGGCAGAGATCGACGTACTCTGCTGCGATAGTAAGAGGCGTTTTTCATTGTGTGCTCTTTAAAACAAAAGTGGTTTTAGATTCGAATCAAGAGATTTTAGCTACTGGATAAATTTCCTCTCTTGCTGCATCACGTCCGCAAAACTTGAACTTTGCCCGTAACTGGCACAAGTCTTCTGCAGAATTGGTGGCCTTTCAAAGTAGCCGAGTCATGACAGAACACAGCTGTGTTGTTCCTTAATAATTTTGCTGCTAGTAGTATACAAATTTTGGAAAACAAAATTAACGCTTTTAACTTTGGAAATTTTCCACCAGCATCAACTATCGCTCGGCAATAGACAAAGAACAGAAAAAATACAAAGGATAAAAGACATTGGACGAAGGTCTATATGATGGTGCTATTAGAGACACTAATGGATAAGGAGAAAATAAGGTATAAACAAGAATTATCTACGCAATATTGCAATTCTAGTTGAAATTAATATGTGAATATATTACAAATTTCCAATATGCACAGAAATTGAAATGAAGTCATGCAGACTCCGACCTTTTGACAAGTATCTATGAGTTTCTTAGATACCCACAAACTAGGGAAAAATAAAACGTCTATTCGAATATTGCTAATTCGCAATGCACGCAGAATTTTTTGTCGTCTGTATGTCAGCTCGTCCGAGCTAATCTCGGGAAAGACTATACCAATCCTGATGGGGGGTTTCTCTGTAAGGTAGAGTATTTTGTCGATCATAATTTAGACTAATTTTTTCAATTTATTATTTTCTATCATATCAATAAAAATGTTTGTTTTAATACAAGTTTGGAGTTTTATCCCTGAGTGAATAAACTTGTTTATACGTGAACTTTGAAACAAGATGAAAGATACTACCTGCATTAGATTTGGAACTACCCCGTCTCACTTTTCCATTCCTTCACACAAAATTTGAGTTCGCATTTTCTCAGTGTTTGTAAATATTTCGTAAACAGTGAGGAAATGCATTGAAGTAAATAAAACATTCCTCAAAGCGCGTAAATTTTTTTCTAGAGCTTTTATCCAGCCAACAGCCGGTTACTCTTTACGTCCCGATGGGACGCATATTCGACCATACACTAGACCAACACACTTGCGGGCTCCTCTGATCTGGGGTCAGCAAAACGCGAGGCCCTCCGCGACAACACATACAAAGTCAAGGGACAAACCACCATGCCCAAGGCGGGACTCGAATCCGCGACCCTTCGGACCGAAGCGCTGAGTCGGTACTCGCTCTTAGCGCTCTTAGCCACCTCGGCCATCCAGGTCAGCTCTTTTAAATGTACTTTGTATAATTCCAATAACCCAACTAGACTTCGAATAATTACATGCCAATTAATACAATTTCCAGCAACGGATGTGCTTATAGCTGCTCGTAGTAACGATGGTGGTGGTAATGGTGATCATAAGGAACATCGCAGGGGTGGGTGAGTGGAGGCGGGGTTGGAAGACGCAAGGCGGAGTGGGGAGCATCAGGATGAAAGTCTATTTCTTTATTTTATTTTATTTTATTTTACGTCACAAAAACAGTTAAAAACTGCGTATGACGTGCTATGGGGAAAGAAATTCAGAAGATTTTTGGTGTGCACATTTTCAAATTCTGTGATCCTACACTAAGTCATATACTACTTAAATTTTGAATTTTTGAAAGGGAGAAAAAAAACTCCCATGTAATAAAATCTATTTTCAAGGATAAACAAGCAATAAATTTTGAATTTTGAAAGGGAGAAAAAGAAACAAAAGCTCCCATGTAAAAAAATCTATTTTCAAGGGTAAATAAGCAATAAATTTTGAATCACGAAAGGGAGACAAAAAACAAAAAAAAACTCCCATGTAATAAAATCTATTTTCAAAGATAAATAAGCAATAAAGTTTGGCTCTTATTACTTCCTGCCGCGACAACATGGAAACGATAATTTGAATAATTGTATTTCCCACTGAATTCTAGAAGTCGTGCACAGAAAATGAAGTTACATTTATGTCCAGAAGCAAAACAAGGGCCATCTCAGCATTTGCTCAATGGATCAGGGAAACTGGACGAAAAACCTGATCGAGATGGGGTCATTGACCCGGAAGCTGTAGTACAATAGTTGTTACAGGTTGTTTATACTCATTTATACAGTCCAAATGGTAAATAATGCATTATGTATCATTGTTAAAATTAATGTTAAATCAGAGTATGTTGGGTTTGGGAAGTGTGGGGCATGGATACACCACAAATATACTCAACTCTGGTTATAGTGAACTCGGATATAGTGAAAATCATCCACAGCCGCTTCTATAATTTACCGGAAATTATAACACTTCTAGAATCTCGAAATATTTCCTTGCAACACTCACTTTCTCTGAAAGACAAAATTTCAGTAACATTGTCTTCAAATATTCAAGGAGTTGTTAATCCTTAGACTACCATGAGTATCAAATTGATACAGATTTTTCCCGTCAGTCGAGGCCATGTGTATAATTTTGATGCACAGGTTGTGCTACTTAAGACCACCGAAAAAATGGGAGGGGCCTGGCAGCGTAATTTTGAGATTAACATGCGTGGCAGTCAAAGGGTTAAAATTGTGTTCAGCAATCTCAACCAGGAGTTACAAAAAATCCTGGATGCACGTCATTGACAAATTTCAAAATAAAAAAACTGTTCGCTGAAAAGCAGATATTGAAGAATTTACCGAAAAACAGTGGCGTTTCTCAGATGTTCCTGCAACGTCATGCGATGTTGAAAGAGCATTTTCCCAGTACAAATCGTTCTTCAGTGACACACGCAGGAGCTTCACACAAGAAAATCTCAGAAATGAATCTTCTTTGTGTATTGTAACAGTCCTATTCATGGTCACAAGGAATAAAGTAAGATTTCTAGAAAATCATTTCATTTAATTTTCCAATACTTGGCTTTGGCTTATTTTGTGACTTATTTGTTTGGTAATTTACTAGCTGACCCGGCGAACTCTGTTCCGCCTTAACAGCCGGTCCCATCTTTTTCTCGCGTCGCACTCACTGTGAGAAACTCTGTACTATCCTTGCTGCACTCGTGATAATAAAGCAATTGCAGATTTGTGTTTTTCTCTCAAACAAAGAATAATTTCAAAAAAACGCTCTGATATTAAATAGATAATTAAAAAATCTATTACGTAGCAGAGCGTTTTTTTGGAATTGATTTTTGTTTAAGAGAAATACTAAGCTGTAATCATAGGGACAGGCTGTTAAAGGCAATAAATAAGCAGATTTTGGAATTTATTAAGTTAAATTGTTTATTAGAAAATACAAATAAAAAAATTAAGTAGATTAATCATTCATTATATTTCCTGTATTTTGGTGCATAGGTTGCACTCTTCAGTTAATACCTTGTGATACACGACATTTTTTGTTTTATTCAGACGCAAATGCGAAATCACGCGAAAATGTGCGAAAACGTGCAAAAACGTGCGTTCTCACGCAGGAACACTGTCGAACTGGATAAACAGTATCCTATGTCCGTCTCCTGGCTCTAAGCTTCCTGCTCACCAATTTTCAGCCAAATCAGTACAGCCGTTCTTGAGTTATAAATAGTGTAACTAACACGACTTTCTTTTATATATATAGATGTTCTTACTTTGTTTGCACATTTTACCATTTTAAAATGCTTAGAAATCCTGGCTCTACAAATTACTAATAAAACACTTACATTCAACATTTTATTTCTTTGTTTTCTTTTATTGCTCTAAACACAGTGATCAATGTTCTCATATCCATGCTAAAATCTTTACTGAGTATTATTTGTATCTTTACAGTATCTGTGAGTCATAAATTATTTCCTATTCATGATATTTAATTCATCACAACAGCATCACAATTCAGAATATTCTCTTCCTAATAGGACATATTGTAATTCTAATTACATTAATGATTTTATTTATGTCAACAAAAAATTAAATATTTTTCTTTCCAATTACATTTAATTTCGGGAAGTACAGTCGACTTTGGTTATAGTGAACTCGGATACAGTGAACTCTCGGTTATAGTGAACTTAAGTCTCTGGTCCCGATTCACTTGCATTATACATATGCCCAACAATATTTGCTTATAATGAACTCTGAATCACGGGAATAGTGAACATAGGAAATACAACGTTCTGGAAATTACTTTTTTCTTTTTTTTTCCTAGGGCTTTTATCCAGCCGACAGCCGGTTGCCCTTTAGGTCCCGAAGGGACGCATATTCGACCATACACTAGGCAAACACTTGCGGACTCCTCTGATCTGGGGTCAGCAGAACGCGAGACCCTCCGCGACAACACACACAAAGTCAAGGGACAAACAGCCATGCCCAAGGCGGGACTCGAACCCGCGACCCTTCGAACCGAAGCGCTGAGTCGGTACTCGCTCTTAGCCACCTCGGCCATCCAGGTCGGCCTGGAAATAACTTCCTTGCTGGAAAAAAAAGTTCCCTCAGCTTGGAAAAAATATCGTCGGTCAAAGGTCATCATCGCAGAAGTCGCTCCTGATGGGGAGGTAGCGGACACAGGATGGAGACCTTACTGATGAGTGGTGAGGCGATACAGATGCAAATGATGAATGTGCCACCAGTGCAAGACGCATTGAAGGGAGTCAAGACTGCATTACAATACTTGGAGATTGCCTACGTGTGTGTTTAGTCGTGCTGCCTGTACAGAGATTGTACTCCTCAGATCGGGAGCGGTAGCTCAGTGCACCAACTGATGTCACTGCAGCGCCTCTGACCGGGAGGTCCTAGGTTCCCACTCCCCACGGCGGCAGGATTTTCGACACTAGTTATTCAGCTAGGTCGAATTCAGTCGCTGTCTGGAGGAGAATTCTAGCGACCGGCTGCTCTGATCGGTAGTTTTCCGTTGTTTCTCCGATCAACATCAGGCGAATGCCGGAGCAGTACCCTACCAAACGGGCCACGGACCGCGCGCGATCTATCCTTCCTCTTCCTTGTCCTATCCTCTCCCCTTACACACATACTTACACTAATATGCACGACACTACCACATATTCTGGGAGAACGGTCGGGAGCTTAGAGCTTGTGCCGACTGGGGTGGTGCCCCGCTGGTGGGAGAGTCCTGGTAAGGAGGAAACCCCACTAGCCGACGGTAGGTCGGTGCCGGATCTCGCCATCCAGCGGAGGAAGATCACCGCCATCTCCCGAGAAAGAACATGCACTACACTAACGGGACTAATGACCAAAGCAGTTGACGCGCCCGGTAACACGAAAAAAACAATCAATCAAAAATGTACTCCTCAGCATGTGTGTGATTTGAACGTGGTGCAAAAACAACCTTTCTGATCTCTCCATCCCCCAGATGAACTGGTGATAGGAGAGAATGGCGTATGGGAAGTATGAATGGATGGGTGATGTTTTGGACATGAGAAGACGGGTTAATTTGTTAGGTCTAGGATTTAGAGAGGTTATTTTGCTAAAGGGAGGGTATTGTGAGGGGAGATAGGTTTCTTAATTAAGGTGTTTTGGACTTGAAGTTTGTGGACAATACAGATCAAGTATGGGAAGAGCACGAACTCTGGAAAAGGATCTAGAGAAATTACTAAAATATGTTCGCAGCAAATAATTGAAAATAATTGAATTTTGAAGGTCAAATAAAGATTCTTAAATTTTCAGTTCGTGCTATTAGTGTATTTTGCTCTATCTATAATAATAAAACCAATTATTGTGGAGAAATACTATTTAATTTTGACATCATCGAATATAGTGAACATCTGATATACTGAACCAAAAATGTTAGTCCCAAGAAGTTCACTATAACCGAAGTCGACTGTATTTGCAATACTTGACCAGAAAAAATCATAAAATTGAGAGAACAATGAAATTGTTTAGAAAAATGCTGGATCAAATTCTGGAAGAAAAACAAGAAAACAAACAGGAGGGGATACACTATGTTTATATAATTTATTGTTTAATAAAAAACAACTCTTTCATACATTTCACATAATCATGTTTTATTAAATAATCAGTTTAATCAGAATCATGCGTTGTCTTCACAAATCCTCAGTTAACTCAGAGAATGTTGACGTTGTACACAAAACGAAAGATTTCGTGCATGTTAGTCACATAATTCGAATACCATTTCAAAGAGAGTCATAATACGTAAGCGATATTACTCACAGACAAATAAAAACAAATGATTTTTAAAAGCATTTGGAATTTCTTTTTCAAAAACAGACATGGTCCCACTTCATTTTTATGCAGTTTTAAAATTTTGAAATCATGGAATTTAATTCAAATTTCTAACAAATCATACATCTGTCGTTCGAAAAATCGTGTCTTCGAATCACTAAAGGCCCATTCACAATGCAAACATAAGCATAAGCATGGCGTTAACATAAAAGTTAGGACTACTTCTACAAGCGGACTCATTCATAATGCGTTCGTATAAGCTTAACACCTAAGACTTTAACTTAAGAGCTTGCGAGCTTCTGTGCTTATACTTATGTCAGACATAAGGAATGAGCCCATCACAGTTCGATAACTCAAAATCGAGTATCGAAGTCGATAGGCGAACTATTCTTGTCGATTCGTGTGCTGCGTGGTTGTGTTTGTCGTATTTGTTTTGATATCTCGAAATCGATTCTCATATCCAACCAATAGTAAACTAGAATGTCTCATAGCCAATAGAAACTCTTATTTTGCCTAGGTTTATGTTCCACATTGTGAATACGCCAACTCTTCGCTTATGTTAATGTCTATGTCTATGTGTTATGCTTATGTTTGTGATTGCATTGTGAATGAGCCTTAACACAAGGTACCCCACGTGATGATGCGAGGTCGGCTAGGCGCGTCCACTGGCAGCGATCGCCTCCGCGAACACTTTAATGGCCTCGAAGGTCTCCGTGACCACGGGCTCGATGTCCTCTGGAGGGGGGTCGAAGCCCGACCCGCCCGCTGGGAGCTCCATCGTGTAGGAGTACTTGATGCCAGCCACTCCCTTGGCCCAGTCGCGGCTCGTCCCGTAGGAGTAATCTGCCACGAGAGAAAGTTTGTCTCAGCACCGTTCAAAAGTAATCGTTAAAATGATGGGTTGCAAGCGTTGCAGTTATTAATGAAACAAATATCATATGTATAGCATTATGAAATGAGTATCTCTTCATTTTGATGTTATGACAAACGTTTATTATTTAATATTTTAAGTTCGTCGGGCAAAGAAATTAATTTCATTTTATATTAAACCAATAGCTAGTTGAGTAGCTATAGTTGCAAAATATAAGAATTTCTGTCCCGCTTACGTTTATAGCTCATTTCTTCAACTATACTCTGCAAATGAAGTATTTAATCCAAAGCGAAACTTCAAGATCGAAGCTACAACATGATGCCTCTCATTTAAGCTCTTGCACAACCGGTAGTGTACCTTATTTGGAAACCTTATCTCGCAGGTATGACGAAATCAGGTGTGCGCGAAGTAGATAAAAACGAGGTCGTCCCAAGATACAGAGGCACATTACATTGTACATAAATAACTAGTTAAACAATACTCCATATGATCGATAAGATCAGATAATATTCCCCTTTAAAAAAGATAAGTTCTTTCAATAAAAACATTCTCATTCTGAATAAAATAAATGTCAATACACAAGAAACACTGTATTGTTTTCAATGACTTGTAAAAAATGCCAAGTCTCAGAAACATCTAGAATATCTAAAATTTATTTTTGAAAGAAATCTGATATCTTGTGCTAACAAAAAAAATGTGTGTGAGTTTAAAAAATGTATATTTAATAAGTTTAATTATGAGTTTGACGTAATAAATTATCTTTAGCATTATAGATTTCTGTTCTTCTGAGAATTATTCTTATGAACATTTGTTTCATTAAACATTGCTCTTTCTGATATACTCGTAATTATAAACTTCTCATCTACCAACTTGTAACACCTCCAGAAAAATATATTAACTCCAATTAACATAGAAATTTGTTAAATTTTTAAGTAATTGTTTAATATTAAGTAGAATAATTAAAGAAGTTTTCCCAAAATGTACTTTATTTCCACGAAACAAAATAGTATCTGTGACGGACAAAAACATTGACGCATTTTATCGGATATGTGAAGTGTAGGACTCAACAGCTAGCGTAAACAATTGAGAAAAATCTTAAATCTATATATTTAAAAAAAATAAGGTATTCTGCAATGGCTTCGTTTAGAGCTTCTACTAAACCGATTGTAGTATTTTTTCCTTTAAATGAAAGAATGTAATCCATAGATGTGTTTTCATATATTGTTTGTGTTGATTCACCAACATTTATGGTGTAAATTATTTAATTAAATCATTCTTTAATAGTACATTTATCAATAGTCAATTGTTTCTTTTTCCAAAGAGTGGCTGCTTCATGGTGGCGCTGCTTGATGCTTTATTTTGATTGTTGAGATTTGTTTACAATTCGTCGAGTTTTTGTTTCAGTGGAATAATTGCATTGTAGTGTTGACAGATTGCATGTATTTGCTTTTGTCGTGTATTTTGTAGAGAACATTCGGACAGGGAGTTTTGCTCGGTTGTACTGAAGTAGTGAAGTTGTTCACTTGTTATGTCGAATTCCGAATCGTTGCCCATGCGCCCCAAAAGACGCAAACGTACATTAACTGGATGCAGGGAAAGAGAAAGTCAGCGTAGGTGTCGTGATAGCGAGGTCATTTCGTTTTCTGTTGGGTCGTTGTCTATGAAATGTCAGTTTTGTTCTGATTTGTACTTCCCATGTGAGAGAAATTCTGCAAACCAGTTTACTCTGTGTTGCTTAAATGGGAAAATAAGTTTACCTTCGAGCAATATGCCAGAAGAAATCAAACAGTTGCTTATAGGAGATGATGACACATCGAAACACTTAAGAAATAATAACCGTCAGTATAATACTGCTCTTTCTTTTGTGTAATTTGGTGCCGATATTACATTGCCACCTGGTCATGGGACATACGTGTTCAAAATTTTGGGAACTCCACATCACAGAATATCTTCGTTGTACCCGTAAGATCCAAACAATGCAACGTATTTTGAACATTAGTCTGGGCACAGTATTTTACATCTATCTCAGATCTCACCGTCAAATTTTGACGGGTTCTCACTAGTTCTGATTAATTTTTTTATTATATTAGGCCTGATATTGGGACTATGAACGTCAATGGTGATTTTACCAACTTTTTTTCACTTCTCAAATTTTTATCTTTTACCTAAGTTTTTTGTTTTTTATAATGCACTTACATTTGTCATTATATAACATTAATTACATTTTTATTTATCATTCACTTTTACTAGACCACATTTATTTTCATTTTCCTTTTTGTTCCACGATTTTTTATTATTACAGACAAAAACAATGAAATTTTAAAGTTTTAAAGTGAATTGGCAAATCGGTAATTGGCATATCGGTAAACTGGTAATATATTTGAGGAGTACACGATTTCCTAATATAATGGTATTGGATTCTTCATTAGCATTAAAAACATTATCTTAAGCATGCAATCAACGTGGGAGAAATGGGTGAAAACTCCATCATTTGAACATCGCCTTTGAGTGGGCAGTAACAAATGCAAATTTATTCTCGAGAGTAACTTCAATTGGATTTTTTCTGCTTTTGATTCCATTGCTCACCACGACGATTAGATGTTTATATTGATTTATTTTAGTCCATTCAAACAGACCTGAGACTTATACCTTGAAACCAGCAGAATAACTTTCATGAGCAGTAGAGTATGTATTACTAGGGTATGTTACGCGGTAGGGGTATGTATTACTAGGATATTGCTATGACATGTTAGAAGTCTCGTATTAAATCGCACTTTGCCCAGTAAATGTGGGTAAAGTAATATTAAAAGCGATCAATGTTTCATTTCGCACTTCATTCGACAAACGTTGGTGTCAACAACAAAGCGCTGGCTTAAGTAAAGTGCTGGTCCGAGTATGAGGGGTCCTGTTCGTTCGCAAGAAGAAGCTTTTTGGCATAAAAGTGCTTTGGAAAGTAGCCTTTGGGCAGCACGGATTCAAAGTTATTTTATGTAAATCGCGAAGGCAGGAGCTTTCTCAATAACGCAAATGCGCAGCGAAGTTATAGTGAGATTGATTGATTGTTTGTGATTTCGGGTACGTCAAATACTAGGGTAATCATTCCCGTAAGTGTAGTGCATGTTTTCCCTCGGACGGTGGCGGTTGTCGTCTCCTAACCAGGTAGCTCCCACCAGCGGGGCAACGCCCCAGCCGGGACAACCTCTAAGATCCCGACAGGTCTGCAGGCATGTGTGGTAGTGTACTGCATGTAGTGTGTGTGTGTGTGTGTTAGGGGAGAGGATAAGACAAGGAAGAGGTAGAAAAGATCGCGCGCGATCCGTGGCCCGTTTTTTAGAGTCCTGCTTTGGCATTCGCCTGGTGTTGATCGGAGGAACCACGAAAAACTACCGATCAGAGAAGCCAGCCGCTAGAATTCTCCTCCAGTCAGCGACTAAATTCGACCTAGCTGACAAGCTAGATCGAATTTAGATCTCTCCCGGTAGTTATAGTAAGGATTGGATTGGTAGAAGCGTGTAAATATAAATGTTTGAGTAACTTCGAGTGACTCGAAGCAATACATCATGTCTCTTTCTATCGTTAGAAACTTCCCACCAGCAGTCTGGCCTGTTAATCACTTATTCTTTGCTATTCATCGATAGTCTAACGTGTTTCACTAACGATATCCAATTCGTGTTGGTTAATGCCAACTTCATCCGGCTTAAGTTCGAAGAACGCTTGGAAGCGGTTCCTACTTCGGACTTAATCCCCATTTTGGATTATTTTAATATTAACTGGCTAATTAGGCAATTATCACAATTCGTACTATACCCCTAACATACATTATTGGGAGGGAGAGGGAGAGAGAGAGGGAGAGGGAGAGAGAGAGGGAGAGAGAGAGGGAGAGAGAGGAGAGAGAGAGAGAGAGGAGAGCGAGAGGAGAGAGTGGGAGAGGAAGAGGGAGAGAGAGTGGGATAGAGAGTGGGAGAGTGTGGGAGAGAGAGTGGCAGAGAGAGTGGGAGAGAGAGTGGGAGAGAGAGTGGGAGAGTGGGAGAGAGAGAGTGGGAGAGAGAGTGGGAGAGAGAGTGAGAGAGAGAGGGAGGGAGAAAGAGTGGGAGAGAGAGAGAGAGAGAGAAAGAGAGAACTCTCTGAAATCATTACAAAAATATTTTAATTTGTAAATGAATGTATGAGAAATCAGGGAAGATTATCTTGTATAGCCGCGGAGAAGAATAAATACATGTATTTTGTTACATTGCCATTGCAACATAATATCATACAAAATTGAATATCTGTACACAAAATTGTATTTGCATTGTTAAACGCAAAGGAGAAATCAGTCAAAAATGTTTTAAAAGTAATTTATGTAGCTAATGGTATCGAGAATCTGAATCATAATGCTGCCTCACGGAATTTACGAGGTTCAGCTTCAATCAATCTGGAAGAGAACGTCATGATACACGGTTTGTAATGTTCATTGATTTCACAATGAATGATGCTGATACGCAGATAAATCATTAGAAAGAGCACGTTCATTATGCTAGCCTTCCTACTAGTATATAGACATTGATCTCATTACTCAAAAGATTAACTAAATTAGTAGGAGTGACATATTTTTGCCGATTGCAAAGACAACCGCAAAGCGTGAACTATTGTGGGTACAAATTCTACGAAATGCAATATTGTAATTTAATATACAATCTATTACAGTATAATACAATACATTATAGTATAATATAATATACTATATTATAATACAATCATAATGACAAAAAATGTATCGCTGTATCAAATTTGGCAAAACTACCTTTGGCAAACCAAGATTTACAAATATGGTAGATTCGATTCAAACTGTTACCCCCAAATTTGCATTTTTTACAAATTAACAAAATTGTTTCTGATTTGTCTACGAAACGTATATTCGCTATCTTGGTCATTGTTAAAATCCAAATATGAAACAAGTAGACTGAGGGAAAAGAACCGAGTCCTGAGATATTTTGTAAAAGTATAAAAATTAATTTACGAAGAAAATTACTACTGAACAAAAGCTAAACATTATTATTAATATAATATGTTGATGCAAAAACTGAGAAGATTGGATGATTTTCAAAAAACGTACTTTATTGTACTGGTAGAAAATAAATACTTTCACAAAAAGCATAGACGTGAATAAAGGTATTTATTTTTATTTTAGTTCAGGTTTCTTAATTATTTTATTTAGAATTTGAGTGACGTCAGAGCACTGCTGAACATGGCGGGTCTTGGCAGAATGGAGCGGAATGCACTAGAATAAGTACAAATAGGCAGAACAATTTGGCAACAGATAGAAATCCTTTTACTGTCTAAATCTGGCTTTACACTTGCGAGAAAATGGCGAGCAATATTATTTCGCAAGAAAAGTTGCCAATGTAAACATTGCGGCAATAAATGTTTTGATGGCAATATTTCTTGCTAGATATTCCTGTCGTAATGTAAACTCGTATGTTTCCGTCCTTGGAAAGGTATTGCCGGTTGTTGCTGAGACTTAAATTGGATTGAAGTCTGAGCCAGATATTTCTGAAAGAAGCCAATGATGACCGCGGTCACATGCACAGGAAGTACGGTTAAGGTAGAACATAAACGTATTATTTTGCATTGTTGTACGCGTTTTTTCGTCAAAAGGGTGTGTGAAAAAGGTTTAATATAATCAAAGAAGTAATAAATATTTCAAACCCTCTATGGTTGATTATCAAATGGTTCAAATTTTGATTTAGCTATAGATGTTCCCTAATTCTTAGATTTTTACGTCAGAAATTATCAAGATATCTCATCTAAATCAATGTTAATATTAATCTAATACATACCAACAGTATGTAATGAATATTTAAAAACGTTTTATCGAATTAATATTACTAATTTATATTGCACTTTTTATAAAAGGAAAATTACTTTGCTCCCCCGTGAATCGAAAGCCACGAAAACATTTTGTTTTATGACAAATATTGAGGCTCCTGTACTGAATTTGGACAAGCCCCCTTTTCCTTTCTTCTTAAAATACAGCCGCACGTCCTCGCAAAACTTCAGCGATTTTTTATTTCTTCATTGAGGGAAATAACTGCGACCACGTCTCGCATCTTCTCCCGTCTACTACCCATTTCGGAAAATGAGGAATAACCTCACTTAAGTTCACGCGCCATTTTTCTCGTGACGTCACCAAGCACGGCAAGAAAAAGTTCTAATGTAAAACGATCGGCAATACCTTGTCGGAAAGATCTTCCTCCCATCTTCTGGCAACATATTGCCCCGTCTTGTTCTTGCTAGTGTAAAGATAAACGCAAGAAATGGCAACAAATTGCTGAAAGATATTCTGGAAACCTATTGCTAAAGCCTGCATAAGAGACGATTGTGTAACGTGAATATCTGAGCAACGCGGGGCACTTAGTGTTATGTTAAATTGGCACTCAGTTTCATAGATTGATTAATTGATTGAGTTTTTCGTGTTTCCGGGCGCGTCAACTGATTGTGGACACTAACGCGTCCCATTAGTGTAGTGCATGTTTTTCCTAGGGAGATGGTGGTGATCTTCCCCCGCAGGATGGCGAGATCCGGCGCCGACCTACCATCGGCTAGTGGGGTTTCCCTCTAACCAGGACTCTCCCGCCAGCAGGGCACCGCCCCAGCCGGGACAAGCTCTAAGCTCCCGACCGGTCTCCCGGAATATGTGATAGTGCAGTGCTTGTTAGTGTAAGTGTGTGTAAGGGGAGAATATAGGACAAGGAAGAGGAAGGACAAATCGCGCGCGGTCCGTGGCCCGTTTGTTAGGGTACTGCTCCGGCATACTCCTGGTGTTGATCGGAGAAACCACGGAAAACTACCGATCAGAGCAGCCGGCCGCTAGTATTCTCCTCCAGACAGCTATTGAATTCGACCCAGCTGAAAAGCTAGTGTCGAAAATCCTGTCGCCGTCAGGACTCGAACCTAGGACCTCCCGGAGTCAGAGGCGCTGCAGTGACATCAGCTGATGCACTGAGCTACCGCTCGCGGTTCAGTTTGATGGAAATTTATTGTCAATAAACATTATAAACTGGATTCCCAGTTTATTTTTTAATATACGAAGAATGTGCAGTTATTGGTGTTAGTGTTGAGCATCTTTACCCAATGCCGGACCACGACTATGGATGATTGTGATAAATAAAAAATGCCCGAGCCATCCCATGTTTCTTTAAGTAGAAGTAATAAATATAACCTCTTTTACTGCACTTATCACCTGGTTAGATCTTTTAATAAGGTCAAAAATCGTCATAGTGAGGAAGTGTTTATTTCAAAAGAAAATACACATTTTAATACAAAGAGTATTTTTCGAGTAATTTCAAACCAGGATGCTACATAACAAAATAGTTGAGTTGATGGCCGAAGAAAAATATCCACTTACGAAATTTCTCCAAGTATACGTGATCAAACTACAAAATGACCATTGAAATAAATGTACAGAATATAAATTTCCAATTTATTAAACGTCCATAAATTTTAGTTCAGGAAGGTCCAAATGAGAAAAACGTGAAGGTTTATTCCGTTTCTTATACTGTAATCCTTTCTTCTGATTGAAAATGGAGTTCAAAGTATATGCTATACCCCATAGATAACGTGCATTTTGAATTTTTTAAAAATTTTTTGCACTTCCGCATTACTTTTTAATATTTTGGTTTGATTCATAATATATTTCTTTTATTTATGGGAGGCCTAATGTTTACATGACCTACCTGCATTTCTGATAAAATACTTTCTATATGGTGTTATTCATTTTCTACATTCTGCAGAAAACTCCAAATGCTAACCGGGAGCGGCGGCTCAGTGCAACTGATGTCACTGCAGTGCCTCTGACCGGGAAGTTCTAGGTTCGAGCCCCGACGGCGGCAGGATTTCTGACACTAGCTTGTGAGCTAGGTCGAATTCAGTCGCTTTCTGGGGGAGAATTCAAGCGGCCAGCTGCTCTGATCGGTAGTTTTCTGTGGTTTCTCCGACCAACACCAGGCGAATGCCGGAGCAGTACCCTAACAGGCCACAGTCGCGCGCGATCTTTCGTTCCTCTTCTTTTTTTCTATCCTCTCCCCTTACACACACACACACACTTAAATTAACATCCACTACACTACCACACATGCCGGGAGACCGGTTGGGATCTTAGAACTTGTCCCTGCTGGGGCGGTGCCCCGCTGGAGGGAGATAAAGGGTTGGGAAACCCCCCTAGTCCACGGTAGTTCGACACCGGATATCACCATCCAGTGAGGGAAGCTTACCGCCACATCACGATGAAAAACATGCACTACACTTACGCGGACTAATGACCTCAGTTGTTGACGCGCCCGGAATCGTCAATCAATCAATTCAAATACTAGCAAGATGAGCAGCAATACTGGAATTTACTGTGAAAACCGTCCACCGCGTTATTCATCCCCTGATGGCCACGAAGTGTAAGTAGGTATTACCCGCGCAACTTTTCTTGACCGATGACCTTGCTTCCCTATCCCTTTCTGCAAAAAACAGTTGAAGGCAAAAGCGCGGCCAACTGCTTGCTTGAAGCACGAAAGACAGTGACACAACATCACTTTTCTTGCTCATTATTATCAGTCATCATGAATTCGTATTTGTTCAACTAAGCAAGTTCTTGACTGCCTATTTTATGAAAGAGATATGTCGTTCAGTTTTGTGATAAATAAATGACTCAGATGAATACTTACAGAGCACGTTGGCGGAACTACCCACGGTATAGTTGGTACCTCGCACAGCCGCCACAGCAGCAGCCGCCTTGTTCGCCAGTCCCACCTACCCAACAGAGAGCACTATTACAGTGTGGGCTCCTTGAACAAAGATTTTGTTGTTGTCCTGTTTTTTGACTGCATTTTATCCACTGACCTATGGATCCGTTCTTAAAAATAAGCGATTTATCTTATGGAAAGTATTATGAACTAAATTACTGAATTATTGTTAATGAAAGAGCATATGATGGAGTCACAGATATTCTGAACTAGATTAGCAGTGGCCCATCACGTGAATCCAACATGCAGATGGCGACACGCATATCTTTAGAATTCACTTTTTTGAATAGCTATGTCAATTTAGTCTTAAAGTACAGTATATTTGTGGCTGGAACTTAATTAGTTTGCCAAGGGCAATTCTTATTTTTCAAAATAAAAATAGCATTAAATGATCATGTAACACTGTAATAATTACTGTAAATAAATATTTATAATATTAAAATTTTAATATTTAATAATAATATTAAATATTTATTTATCAATTATTTATTTAAATAATGTTTTATCGTCTAGGAAAATGATAACTACTTTAATCATGTGATAAGCAGCTGTGAGTGTATAATTTTTTCTTCATTCAGCGTACAAACACGAGAAATATGAAGTTTTAAATGGCACTTCTTAAAAATTAATTGCATTCCTCAAAATTATTTTATCATGAAATAAAAATAAAATACTTACCAAATCATCTGCGTCCTCTGGCATATCATTTGTATAGCCCCATGGAGTTAGAAGAAGCTGAAATATGATACATTTATAATGAAATATTGACTGGTTTATGACATTTATTCAAATATTCAAATTACGTTAAATTATTTATCGATTATAATATCGGAAAACAGAACCACCTAACATCGAGTATAAGTAAACGAAATAAATTAAAATAAAGAAATCAGAGATGCTATCTTAAATCTTTTGAGTCAACATTTTAATCGCATATTTGAAGAGCAATTCAAACAAGTGAAATAAAAGATTATTCTATCAACATTTATTAAAATATTCATTAATTCGATTAGAAACCCGTCTCGTTCAAGGAATAGCGCCACCAGTTCGGTTTGTCGACGCTACGCATTTTTATTTTGAAAACGTCAGCTGGCAATTGTTTTCTTTATGCACGCAAATAGTCAAACAACAGCAGCTTACTGCGAATTCGCCGACCCGTCATTCATCCCGAGCACCTCGCTCCAGATAAAGGTAAATGCTGTACAAAACAACTTTATTTAGCCAAATGAGAAAGATAAACCTTGAACTGAATTTTGCAAGATATTAAATTGTTTATCAATCAATAAATATTATCCATCAAAGTAGTTCATTAATTTTAATTATAGTGCTCTTAATTTCAATGAATTTTACTTATCATCTCCGAAGAAAACCGAATGTTAAAAACTACTTAACCAAGCAAACGTAACGAAGAATTTCGTCGAGATTCAAAATTTGAATATTATGTTATAGATGATTGGTGAACAAATCGTGGACGTTCTTAAAGTACACAAAACTGTATACTGCAAATATCTCAACGAAATTCTCCTTTCATGATTTAAAAATTCGAAAATGGAATGTCCAATATTCATTTGTAAACAACTGACAAATATCCATTACTTTGCAGAAACAAACATGAATAGTGTCATTCTAACTTCTGTCATCCTCTGAAATTCTGTTATATGTTCATACAGAGTTCAGAAAGGTTAAACTTGTCGTTTGTTTTCAAGAGTCATACATACTGGCTGAACAAAACAAAAAACATGTACGATCGGTTTGGTCAAATGTATTTCTGTAACCGCATTTATTGCATCAGGTTCAAGTAACTGATAAGTAGAATACATAACCTTCAATTACAAGTTCACTAATTCACGCTAGATTGAGAGAGAAGAGAGTAAAGTTCATTACTACCACTGAATAAACTTCAAAGGAGGAGCCCAAAAATTATTTTTGGAATGTAAACATGTTGCCACTTCTGAAAAATATAGTAATAAATTTTATAGGGGTAAAATATTTTCAAAATAGACATGGAAAGAAGGGAAAATAATAAAAGATAACTCACAATTCCTTGGATTAAGGACAATTAAATGAGCAGTTTTTACATTAAGTAATTTAATGAAATAACTATCCAGCAACCGGATTGTCCTCAATCCAAGGAACCTTAAATTAATTTGTGGAAGTTCTTTGGACAATAATTTACTTCAAATATAAAAACTAGAGACCCTTGATTAGGACAATTACTAAAATTTAATAATTATCTATTATTATTATTATTATTATTATTATTATTATGACATTACGTATTGTATCGTAATGTAAATAATGCATATTAAAATGTAGGTCTATATTATTTTGTAAATACTCAATTTTTACATATACTTATTGCAATTTTGAACTGAATTTAAAAGTTTAATGATTCATACGTAAAGGAGACATCTAAATACAGAACTATCACCCAAATATTTTTTGATAAAACCTTATAAAACTTAAAAAATCTTTTCAGTAAAGCAAGTTGATGTCACCTTTAGCATAATTTTATCATTTAAATGATAATTCTTTCTTGATGGGTTGGCCATCTGATAAAAAAAATTGAAGATCATGTTAAATTAAATTAAATGGAATAGTTTAAATTAGAGAAATAATTAATATAGAAAATTATTAATACATTTTAAATGTGAATTATAATTTAAAAGGTAGAGACATAAGAAAAAATTATTCTTTGTAAAAGGGAGCGTAAATATCACGTCACGTGTGAAATTCAGTATTTTAAAACTTTTTATTTATTAATTTATTTATTTATTTATTTATTTATTTATTTATTTATTTATTTTACGTCAAAAAAACAGTAAAAACTGTGTATGACGTGCTATGGGGAAAAGTGAATTGCATGCAGCTTGAATTACTACTTCAATGCAAATAAAATCGCTATAACCAATGTAGCCAATATAGCAACCAATAAGTAATATAGCTGCCAATATCCCAGAGGGAAAATGGAAAACTCCTACGAATAATTGCAGAAAAGTATTACTCGACCAACTCACCTCCCCGTAGCTGTGCAGGGTGAGATACAGCTCGATGGAGTCGTTTCGTTCCAACAGATAAGCGGCAAGCGCTGCCGCCTCTGGTTCTGACAGCGGCGCCACTCCAGCAAACGTCTCCGAACACACTCCGCCGGTGTTCACTGGACGAATATCATTCGCTAATTACATGGCATCAAAATTATTTCTTTTTTTTTTCCTAGGGCTTTTATCCAGCCGACAGCCGGTTGCCCTTTACGTCCCGAAGGGACGCATATTCGACCATACACTAGACAAACACTTGCGGGCTCCTCTGATCTGGGGTCAGCAGAACGCGAGGCCCTCCGCGACAACACATACATACAAAGTCAAAGGACAAACAGCCATGCCCAAGGCGGGACTCCAACCCGCGACCCTAAGCGCTGAGTCGGTACTCGCTCTTAGCCACCTCGGCCATCCAGGTCGGCTCAAAATTATTTCTCCTAGTTGTTAATTAGGTTCTAAAATTATCTCCGGATATTCATTCACTGCCTACCATAAAAACAACACTACTAAATATATGTATCACCAATAGTTAAATTAATGAGTTCAGTTACAAAGATTGCAAAAATGTAAGTGAATGCTAGTTGTAAAAATGTATCATTTAATTCAAGAATTGGAACCGAAATTTAATGAAAACTCATATTTCTGTGCTAATGATTCTGAATAAATTGAGAAGAGCGTGAAGAGTAAATTCTCGAAATATTCGATCTTTCGAGAATTCTCGAATATTCGATCTTGTTAGAGTATGCCTATATTTCACGCCTATTCAATGCTTAGTTGCAAAAAGTAAATAATTCCAAACACGAGCGTACGGAGAATTAAAGAAAACTATATGAAATTAAAGATAGCTGTATCTAATAAACGCCCATTTCACCGGGAAGATCACCTTAATATTTTAATGATTTCTCCATTCTCTTCTAAAATACTTTGTTCATTTTTTTCTAGAAATGGAAATAACTATGGTTATACCTTCTTCATTCTAGCTTTGGAATATTTGAATGACTTAAATTTTAAAAATGACAACTAATACATAATTTTAAATACTCTCATCTGAGCTGAGATTATAAAATAATGTCAATAGAACTAAGTTGACGTCTATATTTTAAAATGATCATGGGTAGAGACGTCACAATAGGTTCACTTACGATCCCATTGGAAGTTGAAGTTTCTATTCGCATCGGTGCCAATGCAGGTAGTATTGGGCGTCTGAGAACGGGTCTTGCGCCAGAATCGAGCCTGGAAAAAATCCATTAATTTATGTTAGACTTTGATAATATTTACCCTGGCATTAATACTTGATAATTAAAAGTGCATTGGCAGATTTGCCCCTTTTCTCTCACGCCACGAAAATGTATGAAAAAGGCACAAATGTGTGAAGATAGACACAAACATGTCCATCTTCACACACTATTTTCAGAATACATGCCGAAATGAAGGATTTACAAATTCTGTTTAGTGCATAATTCGTGTTTATATTTTAAATTTTCGAACTATTATAAACATATGAAGACATTAGGTACAACTAACGCCGACATTTTTGGCCGAATCGCTTCATTACACTGTGAAGTCATGGAAGCTAAGCAATTCGAGATTCCACGGATTCCTAGGTGGGTGACTGTCTGGGAACCTTTGTTAATAACAGTGCTGAGCTCCTGGACGAAGCAGTAAAAGGCACTGACAGTAACATGACGAGACAAAAATACAAACTTAAAGAAGGATTACTCCAGGTGCACAATGCCCAAGTAGGACTTAAAGACGTGTTGCAAAGATCCAACCAATTAAAGGAAAAGAACTAGTTACCTGAATCAGCAAAAATGCTGAACAAACCATTCTTTTTTTTTTTCTTCAAAAAAGAGAACTCTCCCTGCTCAAGAATAAAAAGAAACTCTTTCGTATAACACGACAATAAATTAAATATTTTAATTAAGGAGGGTTCACAAATATTACAATAACATGGTAGAGTGTATATACTGTTTAATAGTTCATTACATACCAAGAATATCAAAAAAGTGGTTTCATAACCCAACATGTGAATCACAAATATTAAATGTCGGGTCGCCTTCTCCATGGAGCGTATCTCTCGTATGTCGTAAGAACTTAGTACGAGAGTTTAGTAGTTATGCGCATTATGAGAACAGGCGCAATCAAATAGTCGAATTTTTCAGTCAAATTAGATACTGTTTCATTGTTTTTTGATTTTTCCCGAGATCCTGTGCATCAAACAAATCGATAGACATATCCTACATGGTAGCATGGTTTTCTTTCAATTTCTACGCGCTTTGTAAATTGTAATATAGATTCGTATATTCATGCATTTGCGAATTTCTTATTTAATTCTAATTTCGATTGCATTCGCCTCGATGTAAATAAAGTATACAGAACTCACGTTTAGATAGACTGTTTATCGATGGCGATTATGAAAAAGTCATAATTATAGATACAAATTTTCTATTGAACTATGACTGTTGTGGATATTAGAATGTGTAAAAAATATCCTTCAATCACAAAAATGTTGAGTTTCTTCAGCGTAGTAAAAGTTCTAAAAGCCCCTTTATAAACTTCATAAACCGTACTTTTTTTCTTACAGCAAACGAATCATGAAACAATCCTTTCCGAATTTGGGGTGTAGAAGCATCGCCATTATCTCGATGGTGAGTTTTTGTGAATGTGAATATGAATAGATTATAAATTTACTGTTACGTTCTGTTAAATTTACTGTTAAAAATCAAAGTTCATACTTTATGGTACTTTTAGGTAATTAGTTTTTGGAACGGATTATATGGCATTATGCAGAAGGAATTATTGTACGTAACTCCAGAAGTTGAAATTTACCATAATCCACCAGGTGAATTCGTAATTTATCATTTTACGCCATACGACATTTCACATTGTCTTGCTACGTAAAATAAGGCATCATTGAATTTTACCATCATCTTGAAGGGAAGGGAAGGATGTGCCGCCTTCCCAAATACAGTTTGAATAATGTTTACTGTTTTATGACAAACATTGACACTACCATTATATTAATTGTAACACTACGTGAAAGAATATTATGCTTATATTCTACTTTCAAACAAAGTATTTGTTTAATAAAACGTGTATCCTAGAAAATACAATTGAAGTATCAAAAGTCCAAATAAGACGTCACCAAGGTTGTTAATATTTGAAATGTATTGCCACCAAAGATGTTTGCATTAAACATTTTTTTTCCTTAACAAGATAATGTTATGTCTCCGACCAAGCAGGCAGTCGTTATGACATCCATAAAAGAAGGGTTATGCTGCTCTGGCAAAAATGCAACAAAATGTATGTGTTTGTCTCAGCCTTACCTCTTTTGGATTTGGATGACCATTTAGCTTTTAATAAAGCCCGCCTCATGCCCGGATTGACACTTGTCAAGTGAGTCTTGCTCCCCCCATTAAGTTTGCCACGCTGACCATCTGGAATTCAACCTGCGCACCTACCATAGCGCATTCTGCAAGGTTATCCGAAGGATTTCCAGAACCATTTTACATTGAAACACATTCATGCATGTTGCCGTCACTTGCTTGAAAGCTTATTGTCACCACTCTAAATCGTTGACAATCTAAACTGTTGACAATTTAAATCTTTGACAATCTAAATTGTTGAAGTTAAAGTGGTGAAATTGTCTTGAATCGCTGCATAGATCTTTACTTTAATCGTATCAACTCCATTCCTGCCACTGAATTAGAAAGCGCTTTTTGATCCAACCATTATTTTGCTTTCTTAACATTTTACTTACTTCAACAGCTAGTTTTATCTTATTTCTGGGGTTTGACACAACACTTTTACTCGGTTCCTTTCTGCAGAATGCTTCCAATCTGTATACTTCAAACTGTCAATGATCTGAGGTTAGATACAAAAGGTTCTTCGAGCTTCAACCTTCTTCAATGAGATGTCAAATCGACTGTCCACTGTATTGATAGAAATCAGTGCACAGTGACAAATACGCAAATTTGTGTAGTGTACTTAACTATTTATTTTTATTTCCGTATTAGTCCACATTTGCAACATTAATAAGTGCTCTCAATTGCCTTGAAGTTTTCTCTTTTAGACTCACGCACGTTGATGAAATAACAACTCTATTGAATGTATCCCTATAGAGGAAATCCAAATTACAAATTACGTCGTGCTCGCGTTTTGGGTTCTCCTCTTCCTCACTTCTCTCTCCTTATTTGCCAGTTCTTTCACGGTGAGTATTGAAAAATGAACACTACATAATAGAAATGGTTGCTCTCGTACACTAAGAAAAAGAACTGGTTGCACTCAAAAGGAATAATCCAACTAAAAACCTCAAATTTTAGTTGCCTTGCAGAATTGCTTTAATGCATTATTAATCCATCAATTTGTTCGCAATCTGTTCCGAAGCAATAAGACCAATCCATACAACAATCAACCAAAAATGGACTTCTTAAATCTTTGTTTCACTGTGTTCTTTCAAAGTAACGGACACTTTAGCATCCATCGAGTACTTCATTTATATTCATATGCTGCACCATTCCACATGTTTTCATCTACATTCCCAAATGCTCAATCAATTAGCCAGGGTAAGATTCCATCACCACTCACAAGGGAGACAAAACGTGTAGTCTCAGCTTCTCAATACTCTCAGCAAGCCCATTATGCATTGTTAAATGTATTCAGGATCCCAGAAAGATGCATACATTTATTTGAACTGCAATTGGGAATGACCCGGTGGCAGTTAAATAACAATAATAATAAAGGAGTACAGTACAAGCCGAAGATGCAATAATCATACTATCACTAATATTAAGTATTATAACAATTATTTCAACTCTGTCATGATATCCAATAATTGTATGTCGGTGATGCTAAAATTTAATACAAGCTACATAAGTTTGGCTAAGTTTTTTTTTAATTCATTGATCGTGTTCACTACACTTAACTGCACGGCACTGCACTACACTACACTGCACTGAACTACACTACACTACACTACACTACACTGTTTTTGCTTTGAATTACACTGACCAGCACGTCATAGCACTTCACTGCACTTCACAGCACTTCACCGCACTTCACAGCACTTACTCATTCAATGTCTATTATTCTCATATTGTTCTAATTTATTTCTAAAGCTTCGGACACTTAGAGGAAAAGCTTTGAAAATTGCTGCGGGTAAACTGTTCCAATCTTTAATTGTTCTGTTACAAAAGGAAAATTTCCCAAGATCTGAATTTTGTTTCCTTGTTCGAATTTTGTGAGATCTTGCAATAAATGTGACGATTTCTGGAATATTTTTTTCTAAACATTTTTCTAATTCATCCGAATGCGTTTCGTGACTAGGATGATGCCCGCCTGGTGGCGCCATATGTCCTGGTGCTGACCTTGAAGCTGATGGTGTTTTCTGTGTTGGCGCTGGGTGGCGCGATCTACATGCTCTACATGGGCGCCTGTCTTCCGGCCATAATCTCTCTCGTCTGCAATGGCGTGCTCTACGGTGAGATACCCTCGCAAATGCTTGGACTTTCCTTCAAACAACTTGGCCACTTGACGAACATAACAAACAAATTGGTTTTGTGATATATGTTAGGTTCAGTCGAGTGAACATTCCGAACTTTGAAGTTTGCAAGTGAAAATAGCTTCATACTGCAACCCAATTTCGAACGTTGAACAATCCGTAGAAATGAATTTACATTTCAAAACTGTAATACAACGTCCAAAAAGATGCCTTTGTAAAGATTACAGCATAAAAACTTAATATTTTTTCACATTGTCGGCAAGTAATTTCTCTCTTCAAAAAAATATTGTCATGACATTTTAGTTTAAATAATTGGAAGCTGAGCATGATACTCTTCATCGTGAAACTTGCAAAATTACCATTTTTTCTAGGCCACTTAGATTAGCACAGAAAGAAATTTTGAAGTGGCAAAAGAATTCAGTGAAAGTTGCTTGACATGTTATGGAAGATGCCAATTCTTCTTCTTGCACTTGCTATGGGAAACGCAGTTTCTTTTCATTATCTTTACAGATTTTTAACTGCATTTTTTTAATAATTCATACATATTTTCAAGTGTTTTTCACAGTTTAATATCATTCTATCTCACGTACTTCTACGCTACAATTCTTGGAGTTTAGAATGAACAATGAAATATCAAATTGTTTAAATGGCTAATTAACCTATTTTCAGGTTGGGAAGTGTATCTACTAGTTGCTGTGAATAACTACTTTCAAGAAATGCGAAGTTGATTTCATATCTCTATTGACAAGTCAATTTTGTCACTCAAAGTGGCATCGTATAAAACATTTACATTAGTTTATAAGCTCTATTTTTAAGAAATAAAAAGTATTAACCCATTATATCCCAGCCTATAATGTATTAAGCTAATTTCTTTATTTTATTTCCTTTGAATTAAAACGCAATTTATCAACACGGGGCTACAAACCTCAGCAGACATTCACATACTGTAAGCAACTTTGTAACTGTCAGCATGCTAGATGTCGTTTAAGAAATCAATAAAGCGTTGTACTGTCCTTGGCAGAAAGTATCCATGACTTGTGATAGTTCGAATCTTCCTATTAGCGTAAACCAACCAAGTTGTTACTGCATTCTCGTTACCTAGTACTTTAAGAAAGAACTAATTACACAATGTGCACATTTCGTAAAAGCTCGTAATGAGTCCCACAACATTCTACATAAAGGTCCCTGTAGACGTCATGTGTTAGCAAGGCTCCAAAGAAGAGGCCACCCACCATTAAATATTTCCTTTTCACGTGCTGCATTATGGAACAGCCTTTTTTATATTCTTAGTATGTGTGTGGTGTGCTGTATATGTACAGTATCGAGTATTCATGAAGCCTTTTTTTATTAAAATATTCAATTTGGTGCATTGTTATACGAGAGTATTTCATTTGTTGTTCTAGAGCAGTTCGCTAATTTATGGAAATCCATTTTGTGGGGTTTTGATGGGTATAATTTTCGTAGCTGCAGGCATCTAGTTAAATAGTTTCTTCATATTATATTATCTCACAATGCAAATCCATAACTCATCACAAGACTTACTGGAACCATCCCATCGATCAACCACGTTGCAGTGCTTTGTGAAAACAAAGAACCCTGTGGTAAAACGCTGGAATTAGAGTGCATAATATACACGAGCAATACATGTAAAGACTTCTTTAAGTTCTTTTTCATAATTATTTCATAAAGTATCGGTCACTGATTAGTTGCATATAACGTAGAGCTCGTAGAAAATACGTAATATTCTACAACTGCTTAGTTTTTTTCTTTTTTGTTTGTTTGTAATAATTAACATCCTTCTCGGTTCATGCATCACTAGATCTTGAGCTAAGTCAATACAATTCACTTGGGAACGCATTGCTCAAAGCCGTTCCCGAAATAAGAACGTCGTAATTACAACAGATCACCTATTATCCACAACATATTATGAAAAGGTATTTATATTATCAAGGTGATTAACATGCTTTTGGAAAATAAAGGGTAACGAACATACCCTGGTATCTCAACTATCCTAAAGAATTTAATCCTTTCCTTTTGAGACCAAAGGGCAAACCGGGAGCGATAGCTCAGTGCTTCAACTGATGTCATTGCAGCGCCTCTGACCGGGAGGTCCTAGGTTCGAGTCGTGACGGCGGCAGGATTTTCGACACTAGCTTTTCAGCTAGGTCGAATTCAGTCGCTGTCTGGAGGAGAATTCTAGCGGCCGGCTGCTCTGATCGGTAGTTTTCCGTGGTTTCTCTGATCAACACGAGGCGAATGCCGGAGCAATACCCTAACAAACGGGCCACGGACCGCGCGCGATCTGTCCTTCCTCTTCCTTGTCCTATCCTCTACACTTACACTAACATGCACTACACTACCACATATTACGGGAGACCGGTCGGGAGTTTAGAGCTTGTCCCGGCTGGGGCAGTGCCCCGCTGGTGGGAGAGTCCTGGTTAGGAGGAAACCCCGCTAGTCGACGGTAGTTCGGCGCCGGATCTCGCCATCCAGCGGGGGAAGATCACCGCCAGCTTCCGCGAAAAAAACATGCACTACAGTAACCGGACTAATGACCAGATAGTTGACGCGCCCGGAAACACGAAAAAAATCAGGCAATCAAAAACCAAAGGGTAAACTCACGTCAGTGAAGGTGTACTCATAGCCATCAGGGTTGATCACTGGCAGAATGTACCAGTCGACCTCATCGACGAGGGCGCTGTTGGCGGGGTAGTTCTCCACCAGTTGGTTGATGATGTACAGCGCCACGGCTGGGGCTATCCATTCGCGAGCGTGGATGGCTGTGAACAATTGGTGCACCGTCAGTCTTTTACAACAATTTCTTAACCGTAAAGCGAGCTCGATAGTTTTTCTAAAGCAACGATTTTTTCCCACTTGGCCATGACACCCATTTAGAAAACAACGATCCCTGATTCTGCATTTTATTTTTACTGACAACCTACTATCTTAAGACCAGTAGCGGTAGCTCAGTGCATCAACTGATGTCACTGCAGCGCCTCTAACTGCGAGGTCCTAGATTCGAGTCCTGACAACGGCAGGATTTTCGACACTAGCTTTTTCAGCTAGGTCGAATTCAGCTGCTGTCTGGAGGAGATTTCTAGCGGCCGGCTGCTCTGATCGGTAGTTTTCCGTGGTCTCCGATCAACACCAGGTGAATGCCGGAGCAGTACCCTACCAAACGAGCCACGGACCGCGCGCTATCTGTCCGTCCTCTTTCTTGTCCTATCCTCTCCCCTTACACACACTTACATTAACATGCACTACACTACCACATATCCCGGGAGACCGGTCGGGAGCTTAGAGCTTGTCCCGACTGGGGGGGGTTAGGGGGAAACCCCACTAGCCGACGGTAGGTCGGCGCCGGATCTCGCCATCCAGCGAGGGAAGATCACCGCCATCTCCCGAGAAAAAGACATGCCCTACACTAACGGGACTAATGGCCGAAGCAGTTGACGCGCCCGGAAACACGAAAAAATCAATCAATCAATACAATCTTAAGAAAAACAATTCATGCTGGTAGAGGTATGTGATGTGTGTTGTAGAGGTTCATGTGAACCGTGTGGTGATAAAACATGAATATAATAGTTGATTCTTCTGCACGCTTAGACCATATTCGCACTTGTGATTGAAGCGCGCAATAGTCAGAGCCCACATTGAAGCATTTCTTTTGAGGCAAACCGTTCCGCGAACTGCTAATGAGCCACCTCTCAAGGACTTTGGATGTAAAACGTGAAATCACTAAAACCGAAACCACCAATTGCCGTTCAATCTCGACAACGAATAAAAGCAACCTCTCAGATTCCAATTGATTAGTGATTCCAGGCGTGTCAACTGTTAAAATCATTAGTCCAGTAAGTATATAGTGCATGCTTTATCGCGGGATGTAGCGGTGATCTTCCCCTGCTGATGGCGAGATCTGACTGCAAGTCGGCTAACGGGGTTTTCTTCAACCAGGTATCTCCACCATTATGCTACCGCCCCAGCCGGGAGAAGCCCGAAACCCCTCACTGATTTCCCAACATGCATGATAGGGTAGTACATGTAAGTGTAAGTGTGTGTATGTAAGAGGGGTAGGATAGGACAAGGAACGGGAAGGAAAGATCGCACACAGTCCGTGGCCCGTTGTTAGGGTACTGCTCCGGCATTTGCCGAGGGTTAATCGGAGAAACAACGGAAAAACTACCGATCAGAGCAGTCGACCGGTAAACTCTCCTCTAGATAGCGAATGAACTCGTCTTCGATTTAGCTAGTGTCGAACATCCTGCCGCCATGGGCACTCGAATTTCCTAGGACCTGCCAGTGAGAGGCACTCCATTGACATCAATTGATGCACAGACTCACCGAAGCTGGTCCCATTTTCAGAGAATATAGTTCAAAATAATTTGTGATCGAAGGGTTTTGTCAAATTAATGTCTAGGAGGATATCGGTTGACCATCTGGTAGTTTCTATGAATTCCGAAATATTTTGAAATATACGTAATCTCAGATTGAGCGGTCGTTTATTACAAATACATATTATATAAAAAAATTTAAAACAATGGAGAGTTCAGTGTCTTAATGTGTTAGGAAGTGATTCGAGTAAATAACGGTCGGGGTTGTAGGAATGCGAAAATGGCAATGATAGAAATGACAAGAAAAAAGTTTTAATCTCAAGTACGAAGTCAATACGAAGGTCTGTCTAGACAGTTTTACCCAACTTGTCCCATCGTACCATGCCGCCGACTTTAGCATGCGATCACAGAGGTAGTACAAGATAACTCAAACATTCCCAAATGCTACTAAACATTAAGCGAGCCGCTATTCTAAAAAACCGCAGAACTTCGTTTTCCGCCCAGCAGCTACAATGTACGACCGATCCAGTTTGCTTACGCATCTGCATACTTATTTTGTATATATTAATTTGTAGATAATTTGGTTTAATGTATAATTTATATCTATTAATGTAATTTCCAGCTCTGACGATGATCGCTACGCGATCGAAAAGATCTTCAGCACAAATAGATAATTGATACCAGACAACCTCAGTTTATTTACTTTGAATTAATAAGGTATCTATATCACCAACAGTCTAATTAATTTATTTACTTTGCTACTAATCAGTTAGCATACTTAGGAAATATGCCTACAAAACCTGTATCCTCGCGTAAGAGTCTATTTTGATATTTTCATGACATGATGTGAATTACATTGGATACGAGTGCTTGTCGAAGATCGAAGGCTTCAGGAAAATCAACGATGTATGTATGGGGAGCGACAAAAGCTAAGTCCACGGCAGAGAAAAAGATGAACCTTGGTGGTATGCAATAAGGCTCTCAACTCCCATGTGAACTAGTAGTGAAGCTTAGGGTCTTTTATATAATTTGGATCTTCTCCACGGTTGGTTGGTAGACAGTGATTCCGGGCACGATAACTGCGAGGTCATTAGTCCCGTAAGTGTAGAGCATGTTTTTTCTCGAGTGGAGGCGGTGATCTTCCCCCACTAGATGGCGAGATCCGGCGCCGACCTGCCGTCGGCTAACGGGGATTTCCCCAACTTGATATCTTCCACCAGCGGGGCACCACCTCAGCCGGAACAAGGTTTAAGCTCCCGACCGGTCTCCCGGCATGTGTTGTAGTGTAGTGCATGTTAGTGTGTGTGTGTGTGTAAGTAAGTCAGGGATGAGGATAGGACAAGGAAGGGGAAGGAAAGATCCCGCAAGGTCAATGGCCCGGATAAAACATGCACTACATTTACGGAACTAATGACCA